>CM060971.1:43874968-44007468 GCA_030765045.1 Tenodera sinensis | reverse complement strand
TGGGTGCCAAGCTACTTCACACCACATACCAGGCACAGCACATAACAAAGGCGCTTAATGTGAAACTTCCCCACATCACTTACATGAGCAAACACGTGACAACAATGAGCATGATACATCAAAGTGGTTTTCCAGATTATTCAAGAAGTTTCTGGTAGCCAGTGCATTTTGTAGAAGTTTGAGAAAGGTCTGTGTTACATCATCCTTGCTATATAAGGAGGCAACGAGCAGAGTGAGTGAGATATAGACATGAGTCATCAGGAGTTAGCCAGTTTGAATGAGTGTGTGTCAGCTGTGTGTGTTGTCACATCGTGAAGAAAGATAGCAAAGCAGTTGTGAGTGTTGAGCGACTGTATCATCATTTAGTGTTTGAGAGACAGAGAGAGTGGAGAAAGACAGTGAAAGGAGTGAGTCAAAGTTACTAGAAGAAAAAAGTTGGGAGTTATAATATCACGAAAAACTAAAGATTTTGTTAACATCAGTGAAAGAGAACTGTGTATTTGTGCAAACATTTTGGAAGAAAATAAAGTGAGAAAAAAGTACTACCGGGCTTTTGTCATTTTTGTCACAATAATAACACCAGTAGAACTTGCAGCTCTACTTGATTTACAGCATTAACTCTTCTCCATCTCTTTATATCCGCCACAACCCTTTTCCCCTCTTTCTTTTCCCTCCTTTCCTACCTTCTTCCCTCCTATCTCCCTCTCTCTCTCTCTCTCTTTCTTTCTCTCTCTCTCCCTGTGTGCAATATGTTAGTTTATGTAATATATATTGCAAACCAATAATACACACCTTATGTGTTACCCAATTTCCTTATTCTTGTAAAATATTCCAATTGTAACACACAAACTGCCTCAAGTACTTCAGTAATAGTAAAGAAATCTGATGTGTTGTATTCACACAGCCTTCTCCCTCCACTATAATTTATTTTTATAAAGCAGTTACAAACTATTCTTGCAAAGGCTTATTCTTCTCTCAGTTTCACTTAATTGAAATAGACATTTTAAAAACAGTTTCATAACATATTTCTTTGCAACAGGGTCTCTCATAGCTTAAAATTGCACAGGGTGCAATCCAAAGTGCAGAGCTTCCTTGCACCGAGCGTTGTGATGACTCAGTTAAACTCAGCTCAATTTGCACAGTGCAGCGTGAAGAAGCAAGAAAGCGTACGTAGATAGGTGGCTTGCTTACCAAATGAAATAGTACATGCACAATACAGCTACCTAATAACAAAGCAACCTGCTCCAAAGAATGACTAAAGTCTGTTTAAATCAGAGTGATAACTATCTTTTTTTTTAAACTCATGGCGATGGAGTCAAATGCCTCACATGCAGTACAATAATTACATGTGTAATAAAATTATCTATTGAAAGACATTGTATCAGAGTACAAGCAGAAATATACGGTGAAATTATAGGGGACACATTATGCAGTGAGGAAAAAACAGTGATGAAAGTGAAGAAGTTGGCAACAGTAAAGCAAGAGAGACAAGCCTATGGAAAGGGTGAATGAAGGTTTACACTATGGTCAAATTTTCGTAGTTGCATTTTGCACCTTGTATGGTGTAATCCACTGGTGCATGCCCCCTGAGAGGCCCTGCTTTATAGGTACAAAGGAAATAGTGATTTCATATGTTAAAAAACTGGCCTTGAAGTTCCAAACTCTTTACATGAAATAGTGTGAAACTGCTGAATAGTAACAGCACTTTAAATTCTTGTAAATTCATCTTACTAAAATTTTGCAAATAAAAAACTTATCAAAAACATTATGCTTGTAAAATGTTGTTAGCAAACTTTTTCATAAGGTTCAATAGTATTTTGATTTTTGAGTCTACGCTTCATTAAAATATACTACTTTGGGGAACATATGACACCATTATAGTAATTAATGCAAATTAGAAATAGAATGGGCCTAAGGACCGTCCCTGTTGAACATCAATAGTAATGCTTTGAATATCGCTGCATTCATTATAAGTACTTTTCAAGAAATTGATAATTTTATTCATTATATCTAGTCACCCATAGGATGCACTCAGCCTTGTTAGGTCACTGAGGGGCCAATTGAGGAGCTACTTGATAAATAAATATCAACCCAAGTTTACAAAAGCTGTATAGCCAGCCAGGAGGTATCGGGACACTGACCACGTCCCACCCTCCAGTTCTGCACCCTATTCATGATGCCCGTAGTGTGCAGAGGTGGGGAACACAGCAGCTGGATGGTGAGCCTTGTGAGCTGTTGCACTAGGGACCTTTTATACTTAGTCACCAATCATTTTTTTCCATAAAAAATAGTAGGTACCAAAATGTAGTTAACACAAAAATTTTTATCTTCTTCGTATATAATAATTCTCTTCTAACTTCTAAATTCATATTACACATTTTTAGTCATTTGTTTAAACACATTAGTGCACAGTAGTTTGCTTATGTCAAACAGAGGGCCCACTGCGCCATGTGTTTTGTTCCTGTTGAAAGCAACTAGCCTTGAGTTTCCTGCTACACAGTTCATCTTAGTTTTATTGCCTTTTGTTATAGCATGAACCATCAGAGTCAAAAAAGTGTATTAAATACTGGTATTCACTGGCACAACTATGAAAAACCATGAAAACACCTGGTTAAGCTGAACAGAACCAGATTTTAACCATCATTTCTCCAAAATACAAACTTCAGTGTTACCATTGACCTATGGAGCTCAGCACTTTCGTTTACTTCTTTCTTTCTTCCTTCCTTCCTTCCTTTCATTTTTTGGAACATACCTATCATCTTATACATATTTCGGTACTGTCATAAAGAAGCCTCTTGCCCTTTGGGATTTTTCACAATACAAATAAACGTAAAATGTAAAACTACACAAGTAAACATTCTAGAATAGTCATTCAATAACCTCTTTCATTGTTATTTCTTTGTCCAATAATAACCAATGTAATGTTTTAAGATACTTACTTAAGGTTGAAATGTTCAGTCTCCTAATTGGCTGAATAACTGATGAATAATTATAAATTTCATCACATTCAGTTATCCAGTCCCACAAATGTTGCTGGGAAAGTGGTTGCTCTTGCTGAAACTTCACAGCTAAATTTCTTGAAAGAGTGTTTAACTGTCCTAAAAAATAAAAATTTCAATGAAAGTATATTATACATCTTCTGCTATAACCAAGGTTAAAATGAGTGCTAGAATTACCCGTGTAATCGTAACCTGCACTGCAATAAGGATTCTCTGAATGCCATGAAACAGCAGTATTTACTGTAATTTGTTTACCCATCTCTCCTCTAATACAAAAAATATATGAATCAGTATTAGCCTAAAATTATACTTCAATCTTTCTGCATTAAAAAAATAAGTTCACCTTAAAGATGATGAGGTACCTATGTACAAATGAAATATACTTTTCAAATATCATTTTAAACCTAGACTAAAAGGCAAGTTTCCAGATGCACAAAAGCTAGCACCTCTGTTGTCAACTTCAGTTTGTTTATTATAAAACATTTATAAAAATAATTACCTGTTAATTCAATAGTAATAAATTATTAATACAAGTTTATGTAAGCATTTTGAGTGGTATATTTCAATAAACAGTTAACCAAAAAGTTCAATGAAACAGTTTATTTATAAATAGCTAGATGTTATGTAATCGAAATTCATTTAAAATATCCAATACTGCCATATGAACTCATGTTCCACTCCAGAAAACTTCTCTTCTTAACAATAAGTTATATTCATTTCAGGGTATCTATATCTAACAATACGGTCAAGAGTCACAAGAAACAGAGAAGTATGAAGATAGTTGGAGCCAAATAGGAATCAACAAGCACCAAGCAGGGCAGAAAGATGACAGCGAGTGCAAAAATTATGAAAAGTGCAGTGCAGAAGTGTCGGGGAACAGGAAAAGCAGAAGGGTTTTGTAAGTGGAAAATAGGATTAGGAAAAGGAAGACAGTTCAGGAACACAACAAAGCTCTCAAGGATTCACTCACCTTTGGAGCTTATTTATGAGCTAGTCTCTGGGCAAAAAGGAGCCCTTTCCCCTTACGGGATGCTTATACGCTAAATTTATTACGAGTACAATATACTAATAATTAGAGCTCAGATTTTTATGTAATATCAAGGTGCAAAATATGTACATGTTTATGTAACAAAAACATAAAAATATGTAATGAAATATGTAAAATTATGTAATAATCTAAATGCTAAGATTACCACCTCAAATCTAAATGCAGACTGAAAATTACCCAGAATTTTGTAATTTGATGGGTTTGTAAGTTCGTAAATTAATTACAATGAGTTAAAATTTACTAAATATAGAATTAATTATAGGGAAAATGTTTTGTTTTATGCATAATTTACCTAAAATTTATTTTCAAGTAGGTCATTGCGAAATAAAAAATCTGATGTGTTGCACTCACATGACTTTCTCTACTCTTGTACTAACCATTCTTACAAACTCTTATTCCTATATCTTCTTCGTGTTAGTTAAAATAAACATTTGTACAAATTATCTTATTGCTTATCTCCTTGTAGGTGCAAGGGGAATATTGGAATACAGTAGGCTTTGTGCGCTAGTCAAATCTTTTAAAGCTTTGAGATTCCGTTCTCTTTGTACACGTAACATATAAAAAAATGAACAATGATGACCCATTTCACGAAAGTTCCAAGTTTTCCGAAACTCACACACATAACAAGGTATATCTCCGAAATGGTTCACCCTACAAGAAAATTTATTGAGACATAAATTGTGTATTTTAGCAAGATCTACATTTTTTGTATAGTATAATTAGGTCTATCTCTAACGGTTTACCAGTTATGCAAAAGTCGTCCAGAGTAAATACAACTACAGGGGCTATAGCCAGAAAATTCAAGATATACATTTCATTTGTCATAAAAATATCTCAAACATATGACATTTTAATCAAAATCGTTAGAGCCATTTTCAAGAAAATAAAATTTTCGAAAAAGTTTCCATGTAAAGGGTAATTTAGGGTGGGGCTATTTTCTTCAAAATCTTCGTGTCACATCCTTGAATGATATTAAACTTAAATACCAACTTTGGTTTTTAACCGACTTTTCGTTTTTGAGCTATGCTGTCCACAGACTGACAGACTGACAGACTGACAGACACACAGACACACACACGGACCTTTTTCTAAAAATGCTTTTTTTGGATTCAGGGGACCTCAAAACATGTATTTCCGGTGAAATCTCGACTTCGAATTTTTGGGTGGAATACAATACTTCCCCTACTTACCAGTAGAGAAAGTAAAAATGTGTATTGGTTTATATTTATTAAAAATACTCATTTCATATAACTATTTTACCTAAGTTTTAGAGGTAAAGCAATGTTGAAATACAGAACCAATTTATCAATGAGTGAAACAATCAATTCAAAATAATAAATTTTATAATGAGGTTGCATTTTCAGTTTTCTTTCTCTTGACATACAATGAACCAGGTATTTTAATTTTGAGTCTTTTGCTTCTTTCAACATACAGTGGATAACCATATACTTTTCATATTTTCAGGGGTCATTGTTTGTCTCCTATCGCATAAAATGTTCTTATACCTTCTCTCCACGTCACAGGAAGTACAGGAGCATATTTTAACATAGGAATCTGATTTGCAGAGAAATGTTTTGGCAAATCGGCAGTCACCATTTAGCACTTTAGACATGGACACAAGGATAGAGTATCCTGGATTCCTGTTTAGCAGGCTTTGAATTTTTCACCTACCCTTCTTCCTACATCTCCTGCAACTACACTAAGCTTCTGTGATGCACGTTCCATTAAATCCATAGATTCGTGCAGAAGGGAACCTGATGTTTCCAACTGCTTGATGGTGCTAGGTAACCTGCCGTAGTTACTTTTGATGTATGTAAGCATAGGAGCTTACCACTTTAGATGTCCTGAGATTCACGTATTGAAACAGCTACTTCTGAAGAAAACATGTTCACCACTGACTGGACTCCTTCAAAATGTTCACAATAGAAGTTTGCAGCTTCTAACCACGTACCCCATCTTGTAAGTACTGGCTCAGGAGGCAAAGGGACATGTTGGAGATGATTTTTATAGCACTGAATTCCATGTGAGCTTTCACGAAGACCTTTTTTGTTGCTGATATCAACTTACTCACACAGAAAAAATTACTTCTTACTGCTTCAGCAACATGTTGCAATGCATGGGCCAAGTAGTACATTCGGGTAGAAAACCTTAAGGGCAGTAGCAGCTTAATCATGCATCTGAATACATAATTAAAACCTTTTCCTCACACATACTCTCTGGCCACATAATCTTCATCCCGTCATTTATGAATCTTGCAATTGTAGAATGATCTGTTTGTTCGAACACCTTGCAACAGATTAGAAATGGTTTTGCTGGGCTTTCGGCAATTAGTTTTCCTACTACTAAATTTGTTATGTACCGAGCGACCCATGTAATCTGTAGTTTCATCGACGGCAAACCAAATACAGGAGTCTTTAGTCTCATTCCATATATGAGCAACTGCTTCTCCATAACACACATGAAGATGCTTTTACCTCAGAGTAGATTCGTCAGGAATAGCTTTCTTGCAATATTTTTCTAAAAAGCGAAATTGAGGAAATTGAAGTTTATGCCTCGGAATATTAGCTGCAACCATTGCACTGCACAGGTCTTTAAAACAATCATTTCTGGATGGTTCCTGTTGCATTTGTGTCAATAGAACTTGCTTTCTAGAAGACTGTAGGGGTTTGTTGCGTATGTGAAGAACACTTTTGATATGTTGTTCCAATTGAGATTTCATGGAACAGCCAATTCTTTTACCGCATGCTTGACAAACTATTAGTTTTCTGTTGGTTGTAAAGGCACTATCTAATTTCATCCATGAATTCAACTTGCAGGATAGCGAGGATGCAACTGGTGCCATTTTACTAAGACTTGCAAGGAACTAATTGCAGTATTATCGCCTCGCTATATTGATGGTTGTCCAGTGGCGCACTTTGTTTCCTTGCAGCTATTATATTGCAAGATGCCAACTACTGCAGCAATGGTAACAATCAATTTCTCCAGTCTTTGTAAATGCCCAAAGCGCTAAGAGAAGCGTGACACTAGAGGTCAATATTGTCAAGCGGCATCTGCTTTGATATAAACGGACAACAATCAGAACGAGGTGAGTTGGGTATTATCGCATTCTTAATTTAACTTGCATCTATTTCGCAGATTGATTTTGTTGCTTTCAGCAAAACTTGTGAAAATAGTAGTTTATAATGTGACAACAATATTTTTTAAGAAATAATAAAATTGTAACGAAACTCAGAAAATATGTATGTTTTATGTAACATTGTTAAAATATGTAGAAATGTGCAAAATACGTAAAAAAATGTAAAATAAAAATTTGTAAGGGAGTCCCAAATGACATAGCTCGCCAACATTTTTACTTCCCATTGAAACATTATACAGGATTTAAAATATATAATTACATAAAATTCTGGGCTCTACTAATAATATACCAGCAAGGCAGCAAAGAATTCCAGTTCAAAGGGGAAAGGAACAGCCAGGAGCAGCAAGCTCATGGACAATACTCTGAGACTGATGGATAGATCAAAGGGAAGATCTACAACAAAGGGCCCAAGAAAACCTGCAAGGAAAGATAGAATAAGAAGAGATGAATAGGAACACAAAAAGAGCAATAAAAAACAACACGAGAAAATGAATAATTTATTTATGCTCATAAACAATACACTTAAAGCTACAAAATACCAAAAAAATGACTAAAAAAAAAAAAAGAACAAATATACTACCTTATCTACTATATACCTACCTCTTGGTGTTACTCATTTCTATAACTTTCCCTTATATTTAACATTTTGTTTTATATATAATGGGGAAGTTTATTACAGTCATAATTACTTTTACCCCTCATTATCCTTTTCTATTGTCCCTGTTTCCTCATAGTTCTTTTAACCATTTTAATCTCATTTTTCCTAAATGCTTTCTTGCTTTCTCAACGCATTCATCTGATTTTGAATTACACATTTTCCTAAATTGTAAGTCTTTTGGGAGATCATTCCACTTTTTGGGTACTAGATTCTCTCTTCCTTTATCTGTACCATTACAATCCAGAATATAGTGTCAATTATCATACAACCTACCACAATTTGTGCATCTCTCTCCCATTTTATCCCTATTATGCCACTTAAATTCATTACCCCTATCCTAGCCCATGCATACCCCATATTGGCCCCTTTATTGCATACTTCAAACACGAGAAAATACAAAATGGAACTAGGAAGATACTGAGACAATTAAACTCAACAAGGAAAATTAGGAAAGAATTAATGGATAGGAAACACTGGATGGTAGACGTGAAAGACTCAAAAGGGAAGAAAATACCCTCTAGAGAAAAGATCTTAGACCAAGCCACAAAATTGTACAAAGAGTTCTACACCAGCATAACACAGTGCAGAGAACAATATATGAGCACAACAGCAAGTTATGACCATGAAGAAGCTGTTCCACCTATTATGCCAGAAGAAACAAGTGCAGTTATAGAGGCAACAAAAAATTATAAGAGGCCAGGAGAAGATAGAATACACAATGAGGATCTTAAGGTGGGAGAAAAGAAACCAATAGCACCCATAACAAAGCTGTTCAATATGATCTATCAACAGAAGTAATACCCAAGGAGTGGAAACAAAATATATTCATACCACTGCACAAGAAGGGAGCAAAAGACAAGATAAACAACTACAGCCTGGCTAGCCTTCTGCCAAATTTGTGCAAACTATTTATGAAAATAATAACCAAGCAACCAAGATACAGGATGAGTGTCAACCAGTGGAACAAGCTGGGTTCAGCTCAGGCTACAGTATGATGGACCACCTGCAAGAAATGAACCAACTAATAGAAAAAGAAGCACAAGAATGCAATTATTATTTATTTATGTCAACAAACTTGCTGCTGGTGTTTTTAAACACACAAGCCGTGTGTGGGCAAAGTTTCAGAGGTAGAACTGGAACTTAAAAATTCAATGCCACAACTGAGATTTGAACCACAGACTAACCATTGAGCTATTGTGACAAACTGCCAGAATGGCATTAAATTCTCAAACCAGATCGCATTTCTCCTGGTAAACCACAAAGGCAGTCTCACATCAGAGACAAATTACCCCAATGGTGACTTACTATTGTAAGTACTTTATGTCCCAGGATTAAATAACCTTCAGATGGTAATTATTATTTATTTATGTCAAAAACTTGCAGTTGGTGTTTTTAAACACACAAGCCGTGTGTGGGCATTGGGGTAATTTGTCTCTGATGCGAGACTGCCTTTGTGGTTTACCATACGAACTGGTTTGAGAATTTAATGCCATTCTGGCAGTTTGTCACAATAGCTCAATGGTTAGAGCAGCCACCTGGTAAGCGGAAGGTCTGTGGTTCAAATCCCAGTTGTGGCATTGAATTTTTAAGTTCCAGTTCTACCTCACAAGAATGCAACATTAAACTGTGCACAGCAATTGTGGACTACACGAAAGCCTTTGACAGCAGTGGCTAAATTTGTCTGGAAAGGCCTGGAAGTTCAAAATATACACCCAAAATACATCAGAGTACTTGCAAAAGTGTACGAAGGCAGCAATGCAAAGATAAGAACTGAAAGAAAGGAAATAAGACATAAAACTCAGGGACCCACTACCACCGAAGTTCTTCACGAGCCTATTGGAATACCAACTCTGCAGCCAGTTGGTCTGGATAGCTCAGTTGGTTAGACACTGGCCTACTGTTCCCAAGGTTGCGGGTTCAAATCCGGACCAGATCGATGGTTTTTAAGTGTGCTTAAAAACGACGGCTCCATGTCAGTAGATTTACTGGCATGTAAAAGAAACTCCTGAAGGATGAAATTCTGGCACATCGGCGATGCTAATGTGATCCTGGCAATTGATAGCATCGTTAAACAACAAATTAATTTTTTTTAAACTCTGCAGCCTAGAATGGGAAGAAGAGTTTGGAATCAACAAAATGGAGTCAGGCTAACTCACTTGCGGTTTACTGATGATATCATACTGATAGCAGAGTCAACACTGAAGTCAGAACAGATGCTCAATGACCTAAATAGAGTGAACACTCATGTAGGCTGAAGATGAACCCCATAAAGATCAAGATAATGACCAATGATACAGAAGAAACAGTCAACATGAATGGTATACTGCTGGAGTACATAACCAAATACATTTACCTAGGATAACAGTTAGCATTTCATATGAACATAGATAAAGAGATTAAAAGAAGAATTGGCCAAGTCTGGAAAAAGTTCTGGAGCCTTAAGTACATCCTGACAGTTACAACCCAGAAGACGAGTCTAAAAGCTGAAGTGCTATAGAACTGTGTTCTACCAGTGCTCCTCTATGACAGTCTAACTTGGTCACTAAATGGGAACGCAAAGCATATGATACAAACATGTTAAAAAGGCATGGAACGCGGGACACTCCAAGTGACCCTAGAAGACAGAATCTGCAACAAAGAAATTAGAAAACAAACAGGCATGAAAAATGCAATCTACATAGCAGAATGCCTCAAATGCAAGATGGAATTACAAGACAACTATGTGGGACTCCCAAACAAGAAGGAAGCATGTTAGCAGACAGAGAACCAGACATGAGCGTCGGCAGACATTTTTCCAGGGGGGCCACATGTTTGAAATTTGCAATCAGATAATATCAATTCACTATTTTATTGTCAAAATTTATAATATTCGTTGCATATAACCATGTTAATTTGTGTTAAGTAGAAATTGATCTTTTAAAATAGTAGTTTAATAGTCAGTAATTGATTGCACATTAAGTTGACCAACTTCCAGGGAGGGGCCGCGGCCCCCCCTTGCCCCCCCCCCCCCCCTTTGCGATGCTCATGGAACCAGATGGGCAGATCTCTTCACACAGCAAGTGAGGAAATAATGGATAAGACAGGCAAGGAACAAGGACCACAGGGAACAACTAGCAAAAAGACTACACTCATAGACAGCAGAATGAGATCAAGTGCAACCAAACTAGTGAATTGTCAGTGAATTAAACCAAAGTGGAAAAGGAAAAACATCAGGGTACAAATATGATGCTTAGGAGTCTTGAGCTGCCCTGCCATTGGCATGAGGCCTTAGTCCTCAAGGAATGTTATAGGCTACACCAACTATAATAGCACTAATAACGTCTTACTCCCATCCCCAGCTTAGTCCTTAAGATTGCGTGCAACATTTCTTCATTCATCTTCACCTTCATCACTGCACAGCTGACATAGCAACACCTAGTTTGAGAAGAGGAGAGCCCCAGAAAGTCAAAAGAACCAGGGTGGCATTGTATAAAAGAATAACTAATAGCCCTAATTACAACAGTGCACCTCTATGATAAACAAGTTACACAGAAATCTTAGATTTAATTATGACCCATTATCCTAAATTTATTTAAGATAATTAGCTGAAGTTTTCTAGCCATGGTTTGCAACTTACATTATTGACTGGTGAAGTAGGATAAACTTTTGTTTACCAGAAGGAAAGTTATGAATGCCTGAAAATTTATTGAAAAATATAGATTTTAAATTTTAAAAGTAATTATACATGGAACATAAAAAGTTTTAAATAAAAAATGAGGCTTATTTAGTAACAATCATACTAAAAATTGCAGCATATTGTATCAATTAAGTTTCTAAGATAATGGGGCATTTGTATAGAAAATTTCTGTCCTTTAGAAATTGTGAAATGTCAACTTTAATGAAAACTCACATGTATGCTGTAGGTACAAAATGCGACAGAATCCTCCAGGTTCCTGAACTGCCATGTTATCACTAGGGCCCGGATTTTTAGGTTCTTAAAATTAACATTTTAGTTATTTTTGTATCTTAAAATAGTTTATTTTAGTTATTTAACCTCCTGAAATAGTTTTTATATTATTATTGTTTATTAATTTTATTATTAATTGTCCTCTTTTTATAGCAATGTTGCTCATATGTCCTGTGGATCCTTTGTGCTACTCAAAATGCGATTTTTGGCCAGAGTGCACCTGGAAAATACGTAAATAAAATTATAGTTTATACGCTACGTGCATTATAACAGGTGTTTAATCCTTACCTGCATTTGAGAACAGGTCGTACAGGTTCTCCTGTACGGTATGTTTATCTGCACAGCACCTAGCCGCTTATTGCGACTTTATCTGTGCAGTATAGAAGGTGTTCATATTTGTTCAAGCTTTTGTGTCTGTGGGCATGGCTTCTTTCACTTTTGGCAGATTTGGCAAAATATTACTTTGCCATCTGTGGTGAAGTTCGGATCGTTAGCTATCCACTGACGAATATCAGTGATAGATGAGAGATGAGCTGACTTTTGGCATGACACTGGCTCCTTAAATTACCTGCCTAATCTAAGAAAAATTGACTTCTAACGATGTAGTAATTGTATGCATTAACAATACACGATAGTCGACTGAACACAACGGATACTGTTTTTAAACTGACTGGTTTGAGTTTACGGTGGGCTCTCCTAATGACCCCTTTCCCCTCGACAACAATCCCCACATTGCTTAACTAAACCCCGGCGCAACAGCCCACGAGGGGCCAAGGCCTACCGCCCAGTCGCTGCATCCCCCACCTCTGCCCATTACAGGCGTCATTGGTGAGGTGCAGTACTGGAGGGTGGCACGTGGTCAGAGCCCCGAGCCCCCCCGGCCAGTTATGCGGTCTTCTAGACCTGGGGCCGCTACTTCTGCATCAAGTAGCTCCTCAATTGGTCCCTCCGGGACCTAACGAGGCTGAGTGCACCCCGTGCTAGACCTCCCAGGGGGGATAACCCGGGGGTACCGGGGATCGAACCCGGGTCCTCCGCGCCAGAGGCAAGCGCGCTACCAACTGCGCTACGGAGGCGGTCCCCCACATTGCTTGCATGAGAGCTTGGTCCCACACAGCTAAATACAAGTCACTTGCCTCTTGCATTGTTTTCAATACTCCTCTAATCATACATAAGCGAAAAGGCGTAGCAAAGATGTAACACTCAAAGTCCATTCATAATTTCATAAACATTTCATTTTCCCATTTTAAAATAGTTTTTTTCTTTTTTTTTTGTTTTCATTTTAAAATAAATAGGAGATTTAGCCTCATTTAGGTTTTAAAGTCTCATTTAGCCATTTTTAGGTTTTATAAGATTCAAGTATTTGGCTTCGATGATCATGAAACAGATAATTAAATTAAATCACTGCAGTTAACTATCAAGGAATAAAATAGTTTAAAAACTAAGAATCCGGGCCCTAGTTACCACCTTCATAATCAGCCCATTCAATAAAATTTTTAAAAATATTTGCCATTAGCATACCACTATAAAAATTACATTAAACTGAGCAGATTTGACATACTGCAATCAAAGCTTGAAAATTAAAAAAGAAGCACGAAAATCACTATTTAGACTCCCCATAAATAAAAATTGCAAGCGTTCACTGAGAGCATCACCCTGCAAAATAGTGTAATGTGGTAATACATGAAGTTCAGCTGTCTATCCTCCCATACTTTTGCTGCTTCTTTTGTCTTTGTAGTAATGCCTTTGTTAATAGTGACTTCCAGCTTTCATATTACAGTCTGAAATTAGTTTATTAAAGATGCTATGTAAAAATTGGGGAAAGTTAAGCTGATTTTAAAAGTTATACAAATTTTAACACCAGGAAGTATGCTGTTGTATATATGAATGCTTCAACTAAGTAGTGAATTTCAGACCACTCTCATGAATAGTACCATTTATTGAGTTACATGTCCATCACCAAATTGTTTATTGCGCTAAAAACAAGTTAAAGAGGACATGGAGCATCTGGAAAAATGAACCTATGACTCTTCAAATCATCACTTCTAAATATTGAGAGGCTAGAAGGAGAATAGTTTTGCTGTTAACTCTGGTGCATAGACACACACACACACACACACACACACACACTCGCACGCGCACACACACACACACACACTCACATTACTGACCTTTTCATACATCTGCATCATACTGGGCTATTTTCATACTATGTTATAAAAGGACTAGTTCTCAGAACTGTTTTAATTTGATGCTTACCTCTGGCAAGAACAACCCCAAATATAAGATCAATAACAAAAGTGTCATGGTGACTTAAATAGTCCATTAATTTGTCCATAGCTTCCACAGTACGTCTAACTTGACTAAATCCATATTCACTTGAACAGTAGCAACTGTTGGCATTAATTGTCAGTAAGGATAGAACTGCGATGATGACCTGCATCCTGAAGGAAAAAGGGAGAAGTACATACTATAAATATTTAGAAGTTTTGGTTTGGTTTGGTTTAAGGGCGCTCAACTTCTAGGTCATCAGCGCCCTTAAAAGATTCATGGTAATAGCCAGATATAAATTTTACTCAAAAATTAAAATACTAGTAACAAGGAAACTATACACAAAAAGCAAAAACACTGGAAATAGCCAGATATCAAACAAGGTGATAAAAATGTCAAAAAGCATAAAAAGAAATCTAAAATTTTAAATCCTCAAATTGATATCACACTCAGCTAAAAACTTAAAAACTCTATCAACCGCTGTTTTATCATCCGCTAACATCTCTGCATACCTGGGAGGCAGCTGCAGAGAATCGCGAAGGTGTGATAGAGAGCAACACTCTAGCAGCATGTGACAGACAGGCAAAAGATTGTCACACAGCGGACATAGAGGGGCAGGGTCCCTTTTAAATACTAACCATGCAAAAAATTGCAGTGCCCTATTCTTAATCAAGCCAAACTAACCTCCTCGCGGCGAGATGTGCGACAGGAAATTATCCAGTTTATCGGAAGTTCCTTCACTTCTCTAAGCTTATTACTGCAGAAAGCTGACCACTTGTTGTGCCAGGACGACAGCACCGCTCTCCACACTTCAAGCCTAAAGTCTTCTGAAGTAACACGTGAGATGGTAATACTGGGTTCTGTAGTTGCCGTCTTTGCTGCCAAATCCGCCATTTCATCCCTGGCGAACCTACGTGGCCAGGAATCCATGCACATACCACGTCAACGCCAGAAGCGTGTAAAACATGGAGGGCATCCTGGGTACTTGTACCATACCCTGGGGGTTGTACAACTGACAAAGGCTCTGCAGTGCACTAAGGTAATCGCCCAAAATCAGGCAGTCACCTAATTTACGACGGCGCACATGCAAAACGGCTCGGTAAATTGCGTAAAGCTCTGCAGTAAAAATGGAAGTGCTATTTGGAAAACCGAAAGTATGTGGTTCGGTTCGATAAACATAAGCACATCCAACACCGTTGGTGTTCTTTGACCCGTCGGTATAAATACATCGACGATTAGTGTAGCCTGACAAAAATTCTAAAAAACACGTGCGGATACTTGAAATAGCCATCGTGGACTTCTGGTGTACGGTCATCTCAAGATCTACATGGGGCGTGCCAGATAGCCAAGGGTGGTAAAGCCTCTCGTCCTTGGCGAACATCCTAGGCAGTTCCACTCCAAGCTTCACTAGAAGATCTTGGAAACGAAACCCCGCTGGCTTAGGACTAAGGGTGCTATTCCTATATCGTTCTCTTAGCGTGGTGGTGAAAAAAGAAGCGTACGTTGGGTGCTTAGGCATACATCTAAGCGCACAACCATCATTTGCCAAGAGAATCTCACGCCGATATTGCAGAAGAGGTTCTGCAGACTCGGCGTAAAGGCTCACCACTGGGCTTGTTGGAAAAGCTCCTATTGCTATGCGGATACCCCTAATGTGGAATGTGTCTAGTCTTCTCAGCACAGATGGTCGTGCTGACGAATAAACAATACACCCATAGTCTAGCTTGGATCGCAAGAGTGCCCGATATATTCGCAACAAAGTAGGCCGATTCGCTCCCCACGATTTGCCATTTAGTACTCGCATGATATTAGCTGTGCAATATGCGACGACCAACTAAGCTTCCTGTCCAAGATCAAACCCAGGAAGCGCGTCTCTTCTGCGAAGGGAAGTAAATCTGGACAGAAATGGAGCGAAGGTGGTAATCGTGTCCTACGACGCCAAAAATTAACGCAGATTGACTTCTCAGTTGAGAAACGGAAGCCGCTTTTGACGCTCCATTCTCTAAAGTTGTCCAAACATTGCTCCAGGCGCCGTTGTAAGAACGCCGTCCGCTGAGAAGTGCAATAGACAGCGAAGTCGTCTACGAATAGGCATGACGAAACTCCAGGTGGAACACATTTCCAGATGGAGTTAATTGCTATAGCAAAGAGCGTGACACTGAGCACCGAACTCTGAGGTACTCCCTCCTCCTGAACAAAAGAATTAGAAAAAACCGAGCCGACCATTACTCGGAAAAAGCGGTCCTTCATAAACTCCTGAATGAACAGTGGTAGGCGTCCACGTATGTTCCAGGTATACAGTAACGTAGAATCCCTGCTCGCCAGCACGTATCATAAGCCTTCTCAAGGTCGAAAAATATACCGATGGTTTGACAGTTCTTCATAAAGCCGTCCATTATATGTGTCGATATTGACACAAGATGGTGATCAGTTAAACGGCGTCGTCGAAAACCACACTGGATGTTAGTCAGTAGGTTACGACTTTCTAACCACCATACCAATCGTCCATTGATCATGCGTTCCATCACCTTGCAAACACAACTGGTGAGGGAAATAGGACGATAGCTGGAGGGAAGCTGACGGTCCTTTCCAGTCTTCAAGATGGGAATAACGGTGGCCTCCCGCCAATTTTCTGGAAGTATACTGTCAACCCAAACCCGATTATAGACCTCGAGCAGGAATGCCTTACCTTCAGGAGAGAGCTGTTGTAACATTTGTACATGAATAACCCCCTGGTCGTGGTGCTGATAATCGCGAAGATTTAATAGAATGTTCTAGCTCAGCCATGGTGAATAGGCGATTGTAATCTTCTACGTATCTAGACCGAAACGCGAAGCCTTGAGATTCCACCTGAGTTTTAATTGGAAGGAACTCAGGGGAGTAGTTTTCCGAGCTAGATACTTGAGCGACAGCACTGCCAAACGTGTTCGCAATCTCAAATGGATAAACATCCTGTCCTGAGGATGTTTTCAATCCTGCAATTGGTATGTGGGTCGATCGACCAGCAACACGCCTTAACCTATCCCGCACAACCGAGGAAGGTGTGTGTCGGTTAAATGAAACTACAAATTTGCTCCAAGGTGACTTTTTTCTATCCTTAATGTCTTGTCTGGACCTTGCGCGCATTTTCTTGTATTCGCTTAGTAGGGTGACGTTGGAAAACCCTAAGAGCACACCTTCGAGCACGAATGGCATTCTGACATTCTTCAGTCCACCAGGGAACGGGAAATCGACGGGGGTGTGAAGTCGACCGCGGAACTGATTGTTCAGCAGCAGAGAGAATCGTCTCCGTGAGATGCTGCGCCAAATCATTCACTGAGTCGTGCTCGTTGTACGTAAAGACAGCCAACTGGGTGTAAAGGTTCCAGTTGGTATGGTCCAAACGCCATCTGGGCATACGTGTGGAACATGTATCTTGCGTTAAGAGACTAATAAGACATGGGAAGTGGTCACTAGATTGTAAATCAGAGATGACATTCCATTGTAAGGAGACTGCCAACTGAGGTGAATAAACTGCAAGATCAAGGTGCGAGAAACTATTCTAAGAGTCAGAAATGAATGTAGGCTCTCCAGTGTTGAGGAGAGCTAGGTTGTAACTGTCCAAGAAATCGGCAATGAGCGTACCTCTCGCACCAGCGCGACTTGAACCCCAAAGTGGGTGGTGCGCATTGAAGTCTCCCACCAACAGAAACGGTGTTGGTAACTGGGAAACCAGATCTTCTAAATCAATGTGCGAGAAGTCATGAGACGGAGGCAAATATAGATTACAAATGGTGAAATGGATGTCTGGTAGTAGGATCCTTATTGCAACTGACTGAATATCAGATCGTATTGGAACAGATTGCATACATACATCTCTCACAAGTACCGTAGCGCCGCCATGTGCCGGAACACCATCTTCTGGTGTAACATCACACCGTACTGGAGTGTATCACCTTAGATGGAAAGCGTCTTGAGGACGCAGCTTAGTCTCTTGCAAACATGCGACCAGAGGTTCGTTTTCTTTGAGTAAAAGCTCAAGTTCTGGCCGTTGAGTTCTAATACCACTATGTTCCATTGTAGGATAGCCATATTGCATTGTGCATGGGACAGGTATTCCAAAGTAACTGTTCATTACTTTGGAATAGGCGGTTGTCGAATTAATTTTGCTCTTTTCTTCTGTCTTGGGCTTACATTTTTATCTGAGGCTTCTTCGCGCCTCTTTTCCACTGGGGGTCTTCCAGTGTGGGCAGATTGGTCTAACTCCATGTCCTCTGCCGAGGACGTCCGTGTTCCCATACTGAATTTTGGTTCGACAGCTTTGAACCTATTCGACACGGAAACCGGCGAAGATGAAAGACGCCGGTCTGAGTCCACCCCTGAAGATTCCCCAGAAGAGGATATTTGAGATCTTCGAGGAGATGTTCGTGGACTCTTACATCCCTTCGATGTACTGGGATCGGACATGCTATTTTCTTTGAGAAAGTCGGTCCTTGTATAACTCTTCTTAAACTTGATCGGTGAGGCATCATGTCTTACGGGCTTGCTAGTTTTTTGTGTTCTTGATGCTTTTGATGGTGATGTAACGCTGATGTTCTTTGCACTTGCGGACTTTGTAGACGTTGACACTGATGCGCGTGCCGATGTAGAAGGCTTTGGAATTGAGCTACGGGCTATGAGTGTCTTTTCTGATATTGTTGCCCCATTTATATCGCTGGTTTGTGTTGCGATTTCTCGTCTCGGTGCCGGTTTAGCTGCAACTGAGCTATAGGCACCGGATCTTGGAACAGAGGGTTGGCGTATATGCAATAGCTTCCAAGCTTCTGAGAAGGGCAGCTTCTCCCTAACCCGTATCTCTTGGATCGCTCTTTCCTCTACAAAACGGGGACAATCTCGGGAACTGGGTGGATGTTCACCTTTGCAGTTCACGCATTACAATCACCATCGTGTAATGCATCCCCACAGTTATTGCAATTAGGAAGTTCCTTGCAAAACTCGCTTGTATATCCAAAGCGCTGACACTTGAAACATCTGAGCGGGTTCGGGATGAAAGGCCTAACTTCGATGGACTCATACTCTGTCTTAATCCTTTGCGGGAGATCTACCCGATCAAAGGTCAGGAACAGGGTACATGTTGGCTTCAGTTCACCACCCTCTTTGCGCTGAACCCGGTAAACGTTAGTAACGCCTTGTTCCAAAAGATTTTCTTGAATCTCCTCATTGCTTAGATCATCCAATACACGGGTGTTTATCATGCCGCGCGAGGAGTTCAAAGTTCTGTGCATCTCGACACTGACTGGATAACTTGCTAGCATATTCGCTTTCAGTATTTTAGGTGCCTGGGTGGATGAATGTGTTTCAACCAGCAGCGTGCCATTGCGAGATCTAGTGCATAACTTTACTGGACCAGCAATGTTATCCAGACCTTTGTGAATGGTAAAGGGGCTCACCGATGTAAGTTTTTTACCTTCCTCTTTTCTAGTAATAACTAAGTAGCGAGGACCACAACACTCGACTACTTCTTCTCCACTTGCTTTGCTGTTTTTGTTGTTTTGAAGTTTTGGATTTATGGCGATGATATCCTCCACCATTGCAAATGTCTCCGAGACATGCTCACTTCCTAGACGCCACCCCGGCTTAGGTGAGAGTCCTGGCCTGGACCTTGCTCACCCTAGGGTCTCACCTCCCAATGTATAGACAGAGGGCTCCAATCGCCTTCAGGAGTGCATCAGCTCATGCAATGGCCCCTCGCCGGGACAGACCTTTATCAGCGGATACGAACACACATCCTACATGATAACCAGGGGCTGGGAATTACGCGGTTACCCAGTCACTCCCTGCGTCTCCCCATCCTCCTACAACCCGCGCGTAGGTTATCCATCAGACTGTGTACAGGGAGGTATCAGGTGACAGATCAAACACAAAAGTGGGCCAAAGTTCCTTGGGCGTTTGGCATGTGCCCTCTCACCTCTTAGAGGAACCCAATCGAGAGTATGGCTCGGGGCCCCGGGTACGCCAAACCCGTACCTACCGTAGTAGGACCCCCCGGGGGAGTTTGATTTCGGAGTCCTCTTCTCCTAGATGAGTCGTCGACCAAGACTACCGAGCCTCATCTACCCGTTTTGGAATGTTCTTTGCTTCCCCTCACCTCTTGTCTACCTGTAGTAAAAAATGACCCTTAGTAGGCCGTCTGGATCGGGTACCGAGTCCCTCCGCCACGTCAAGGCGACACTCCTTCGAAGGGGATATTTAGAAGTGATTTATGTCGCGATCACATAGCTTTCCTTATCTATTGGAATTAATTTTTATAAATTATATTCTTCACACAAAAGCTGATCTTTCTTTCTACTTTCTGTTAATAATTTTAAATACCTATGTGTTCTAGAAACTGAGCTCTGGCATTGTTGTTTTAGGTGCACCAGAGCACACAGGAGACAAAGAAATTATTAACTGTATAAAATGCAGGAGAACAAATGCCAGCCTTAGTACTACATAATCTTTACAGGAACAAGTCTGAAACAAAACAAGGGATGATTACAATTTAATATCTATTTACGCAGCAATACTGCTGAACCCAAAGGTTTGTTTGCAGGAACAGCTTTGGCACACATCCATGAAGTAGCTTTAAATCAGTCTGCAAATATACCTTGTAATAATGTCATAGGTATTGTTATACAGTGTGCTACTGTTTATATATTTCTAACTTTCCCTAGGAAGACGCAACTCTATTGTTGAATCTCCTGAAAAGTTATCTACACACTTTTGCCACAAACTTGCAACAACTCAGCACTACCATCTCACACAATTTTCATATTGAGCTTACAGATCCTAACCATACCAGGAGAGCAAAAAGCTTCCGAATAGGCTGCGCGGTGTTTTGCCTGTCCGCATCCTCCACGCTCGTTGCCGTCTACGCTGTCATAGAAAAGTGTGGATGAAACCATATCACATTTTTAAAACTACTTTTAAAGGCTTTAGTTACCAACTTTATGAAAGAAGATGCTGAAACTCGCCACCATCATTTTTGGTAACTCTTTAGGAAGCTATCCATCACTCGCCGTAGTTCACATTGAGAATTGCTGGCAATTTCCTAGTGGGTATTTTGTTTTAATTCTTCCGGGTGTGTGGGTTTGCCTTGTACACTTTGTTTCAAGTTATCCCAAAGATAGTTATTGGAGCTCTGAGAAACCTTTCTCCGCTAATGGTGTACCATACACCAACTTTTTCGTCATAAAGGGGTACTTCATTAACAATATTAGGTTCTGAGTTATAGGGCCTTTTTTTCGAATTAACAGTTGACATCCGTACATATGTGAATATAATTTTGCTCCTTTTTTAGAGAATTAACACACAGGAAGCCTGATTTTGCCTTTTTTCAATAACACTCTGCAACAGCTCATACAGCCATCTTTCAATAACAAGTGAAAGTGTGTTTCAGAACAGATTTAACGATAGAGATTTGTGGACTCCTCGGACTCCGACATAAATCCCTGCTATTTCTACTTCTGGGGTAACTAAAACATGAACCTTTTTAGGGGAATGGTTAGCACATGTGCATTGAGAGCCACACACATGCAGAGATTATACAAATGATGTTGATGTAATCGCTGAGATTAGCATGCGTTCAGCACCCATTACTGTATTTATTGTTGCGGTATTTTGACGAAGGGTCTGCTCCGCCATTTGCATAGTAGGACTGTGACGCTCATCTCTTTAAATGTGTTCTGTGTTAACTAGCAAATTTGCACCGGTCTCAAGCATAACGCAGGACGGCTCACTGGACCGCTAACATCAACCACGTGAGTTGTACAGCTATCTAGCCATCTCACTTTGTAATGTATTCTAGAGATCTTTGTTCAACCTTCCAGCTCCTAGTAACACTCTCATAACTGCCACATTTAGTGAAGATGTCGTGATGTCATCACAATAGCAACAATTTGGGTGAATGCATACCTCTGCAATAGATTAGTAACAGAGAAAGTACACTTCTGGTGTGTTGAGCACATTCATATGACTTTCTCTACAAAAAAGAAATACAAACTATTCTTCATGTTAACCATCAACTTTGCAGAAATATTTTCTCTGTCCATTTCGTGTAGATACAACCTGGATACAGGAAACCGAAACGACGATCACATGTTTAAAAGTGGGTAACAGAAACTGGCCTTGATTTTCCATACTCTTTCCCTAACATTGGAACAAAACAGCACGATAACCATTTAGAAAATCATGTGTTAAACTCAAATGACCTTTTCTACCCATTATAATTAGTATGCAGCTTCTACAAATGTTTCTTACAAGAGCTTATTATGTTCTGTATTAGATATCTAGTGGGCAGAGAACAATTGTAACTCACCAATAAATTCGATGTCAATATGTCAGTGGAAACACATGTTTTGAGCCCCCTGAATGAAAACAAACTCTTTAAAGAAAAGACCTGCGTGCGCATATGTTAACAGCATAACTCAAATATGAAATTTCAGATGAATACTCACATTTAAGAGGTAGAACTGGAACTTAAAAATTCAATGCCACAACTGGGATTTGAACCACAGACCTTCCGCTTACCGGGCGGCTGCTCTAACCACTGAGCTATTGTGACAAACTGCCAGAATGTTGGCATAAATAAATAATAATTACTATCTGAAGGTTATTTAATCCTGGGATATAAAGTACTTACATTAGTAAGTCACCATTGGGGTAATTTGTCTCTGATGTGAGACTGTCTTTGTGGTTTACCAGGAGAAATACGAACTGGTTTGAGAATTTAATGCCATTCTGGCAGTTTGTCACAATAGCTCAGTGGTTAGAGCAGCCGCCCGGTAAGCGGAAGGTCTGTGGTCCAAATCCCAGTTGTGGCATTGAATTTGTAAGTTCCAGTTCTACCTCTCAAACTTTGCCCACACACGGCTTGTGTGTTTAAAAACACCAACAGTAAGTTTGTTGGCATAAATAAATAATAATTACTCATATTTAAGTTCAATAACTTCAAGAAAATCTTACCAATGTCAAACTACTGCTTACATGGACATTTTTCTCATTTCTTTATTTTCTTAAAAATTGTTCTAATGTGTTTCGTTGAAATGTCATGTATTTAAGATATTTACATGATGAAGAAAGTGTTTATCTTGAATTTCCTGGGTATAGCTTTTTAAAGCCCTCGGGATTCAGAAGTAATTTTGTATAATTTATATAATTGTAAAGCATAAGATGTAGACAGGCGGCGCCGTGGCCGAGCGGTTGGAGCGTTCGTCTATCGCCGGACCGGGTTTGATCCAAGGAACCCGCATGTGATATTTGTGATGGATAAAGCGGTGCCTGGGCGGTTTTTCTCCGGGTACTCCGTTTTCCCCGCCACTCATTCCACCAACTGCTCCATCATCACCTTCCCATTCATCCATTTCGCTTGCATTTCATATCATCGTCTTCCTCACTCTCATACCTGGTGCTGGGCTGACCACCCGCTTCCAGGTCTTCACTCTGTCCGGTCTATAGATTCATCTGCTCCAGACTCAGATGAACAGGATAAGGGATAGAGAAAGTCATACTGCACAGAAAGTGTAGAGCTCTTTAAAGTACATTATTTAAAATATGTTGTAACGTGGGTAGGAGTGATAAAAGATCACAAAATCCATCGATGGGAAGCTCATAATTTTTATTTTGGAAAACAAATACCAACATTTCAGTAAACAGTTGAACAAACGGTTAGCCATACTCCCTACATAAAAATTTTATTTTGTACTAGCTGCCTTATCTTGTGTTACACGGATGCAATGTGCTAATATAGTTGCTACAAAATTTAGAAAGGGTTCAAACAATATGCCGTTTGAAGGAAGTGATAGAAGTTGCCACTTTTTCCTGACCATACAGATTTATGAGAGTTGTTTTGTCAACAGATCCCATTCCATATGACAAAGACGATTGTTTGTTGTTTGTGCCTTTTCTGAAACTAGCATGAAGTATAAGGGACTGAAAACAAAACCAGGATTTGGACTGCCTCTGCGGTCGAGTAGTCAGCATTATGGCTTACCAAACTAAAGGTCCCGAGTTTAATTCCTGGCTAGGGGTGGAAATTAGTCTTTAACCATAATAATTCCCTAGCCCTCACATAGTCTGGAAGTATAAATGTGGGAGTGAATGTATGTATAGTGTTGAAAATGATAAAACTCAGCGTTAAGAAACCCTGCGGTTCAGCGAGTAATGACACCATCACTTGTTTCTCAAATCAAAGACACGGATGTGATCAAAGAACTTTAAGAGGACTGTACAGATGTAAGAATAGTAAAAAGTCTGATGTGTTCCACTCACATGACTTTCTCTACTTTTATAATAACTATTCCTACAGACTCTCATTCCTCTATCTTCATGTTAGTCGAGATTAACATTTGCAGAAATTATCTTATTGCTAATTCTCTTGTAGGCACAAAGGGAATATGGGAATACAGTAGGCTTTGAGCGATAGTCAAATATTTTAAAGCTTTCAAATTCCTTTCTCTTTGCACGGCCAAGGGATAAAAAGGTAAATAATGACCTTCCATTTGAGAAAAGTTTAAGTATTGCACAACTCGCACAAATAACAAAATGGTTCGAAATGGTTCACTCTACAAAAAATGGATTAGGACATAGCTTATGTGTTTTAAAGATATCTATATTTTTGTATACTACCTAAGACTTGGTGTATCTCTTACGGTTTATCAGTTATGCAAAATTCATCAGGAGTAGATAGGACTACATGGACTATAGACAGAAAATTCAAAATATACTCTTCATTTGCCATAAAAATATCTTAAACATATGTTATTTTAATCAAAATCGTTAGAGCAATTTTCGAGAAAATAAAAATTTTCGAAACATTTTCCATGCGAAAGGTAGTTTAGAATGCAGCAATGTCCTTAAAAAGCTTCGTGTCGCATTCTTAAAAGATATAAAACTTAAATACCAACTTTGGTTTTTAACCGACTTTTCGTTTTTGAGTTATGCTGCTCACACACACACACACACACACACACACACACACACACACACACACACACACACACACACACACACACGCACGCACATACAAATGGACCTTTTTATAAAACTGCTTTTTTTTGGATCCAGAGGGCCTCAAAACATACATTTCCGGTGAAATCTCGTCGTAGAAATTTTAGGTCGAATAAAATATACGTAGTACAAAAAATCAAAGCAGGACTATTTTTTGAAAGGCGTAAGATTGATCTCTTCGTACATAACATCTAGATCTACACCTTTTGTGCAGTAAGATTTTGTCTATCTCTTACGGTTTACCAATTAGGCAAAAGTTATTTCATAATAAAAAGAACCTTCAAAGGCTATTACCAGAAAATTCAATATTTACATTTTATTTATTACGAAAATATCTTAAACTACGGTGCTTGTATTTTAATCAAAATCGTCACACATTTTTGGGAAATCAAAATGTACGAAAAATGTTTCATATAAATGAAAATTTGTGTTGACCTTTGGAAGATGAACTTAAAGTTTGGTATTTAACCGACTTCACTTTAAATTATGTTCTCACACTCACACACACGCGCGCGCACCTTTTTCTAAAAGTGCTTTTTCTTCTGAGGGGTCCAGCGGCCATCAAAGTATATATTTTTGGCGAAATTTCGACATCGAATTTTTGGAAGGAATACAGTATTTCCCTTACTTGCTGTGTGTGTGCGTGTGTGTGTGTGTGTGTGTGTGTGTATGTGTGTGTGTGTGTGTGTGTGTGTGTGTGTGTGTGTGTGTGTGTGTGTGTGTGGTAAAGAAATAAAAATAAAATAATTCTGTTCTGCAAGCTCTGTTCTCCGTGTTGGTTACAAGCATATTAAATCCATTTGCACTGACATGATTAGATCAAATACTTCAAAGACCTAAGTATTTTATTCATTCTACATTTATTCACTTCTATTACAATTATTCATTTATTTTATTTTTGCTGTTCGCTAAGCGATTAAAATAAACAGGTACAAAGCTAGCTCCAATGAAAACGATAATGCTACACGATTACAAGGTAAAGATTCTAATATTGCAGACTGCATTTGCTTTAACCTTGAATGTTAAGCATTCATAACATTTTCTAAGACAGGTTTATTTTGCCTCACGTAGTTGTCCTTTAATTATCGCTTTACTAGCACTTTGGGTGAGTGGAGGGGGGTCACATGGGTCATTTTATGAGACACTCGTCAGTTGCTCGCCATATACATTGGTGTTCTGTGCTACTGAGAGGCAGACCATGTTGTAAAGGAAACTTCAAGTCGCCAACGATTGAAACTAAGCTCATCTGAATGTCTGCAGGTAAGTTCAACTTTCAGCCTCATTTGTCAACGGATACACGAAGTAGACCTTTTTTTACTTCCTCTAACAGTGAATAGTAGGAAGAGAAGTTATTGCACTCCACCAATTACTTCGATATCGAGATTTCGCCGGAAATACAGTTTTGGGTGCCCTGTATCCATAAAAAGCGTTGTTTTTAAAGTCCATTTATTTATGACTATGTGTATATGTGCGCGAGTGTGAGAATGTGTGTGAGTGTGTATGTGTCAACAGCATGATTTGTGCTTCTCTCTTAAATTACTCAAGATATAACAGTTCTATCAGTTAGAATAAACTATTGCAAAATTTATATTTGTATTTTTCTGAAACAATCAGAGGAGTGAAAAAATGCTATGTAATATAGTCACTTTTGTATGTTAAGTGCTTAAATAATATGGTAGTATTTTTATTTTTCAAAATTTTGATTTCCACACCGTGCGGAACATCTGAATAGTTACCATATTAAAAGTAACATATTTTTCCTCGATAAATACTGAAGATATCTGCATGCAATTTAAAACAAATAATTGTGGAAGAAGAGCACGTGACAAAGTTTGAAAAAATCTGATGTGTTGCACACACATGGCTTTCTCTACTCTTGTACTAACCATTCTTACATACTCTTATACCTATATCTTCTTCATGATAGTTGAGATAAACATTTGTACAAATTATCTTATTGCTTATTTCCTTGTAGGTGGAAGGGGGATATGGCAATACAGAAGGCCTTATGCGATAGTCAAATCTTCTAAAGCTTTGAGATCGCGTTCCCTTTGCACGCTTAACACATAAAAAAATCTGATGTGTTGCACTCACATGACTTTTTCTGCTCTTGTACCAACCATTCTTAAAAGCTCTTATTCCTACATCTTCTTCGTGTTAAGATAAACATTTGTACAAATTGTTTTATTGCTTATTTCCTTATTGGTGCAAGGGGAATATTAGAATACAGCAGGCTTTAAGCGATAGTCAAATCTTTTAAAGCTTTGAGATTCCGTTCTCTTTGCACACTTAACATATAAAAAATGAACAGCGATGATCCATTTCACGAAAGTTTTGTTTTCCGAAACTCACACACATAACAAGGAATATCTCCGAAACGGTTTACCTTACAAGAAAATTTATTCAGACATAAATTGTGTATTTTAGCAAGATCTACATTTTTTGTAGAGCATGATTTGGTCGATCTCTAACGGTTTACCAGTTATGCAAAAGTCGTCCAGAGTAAATACGACTACAGGGGCTATAGCCAGAAAATTCAAGATATACATTTCATTTGTCATAAAAAATAGGTATCTCAAACATGTGACATTTTAATCAAAATCGTTAGAGGAGCCATTTTCAAGAAAATCAAAATTTTCGAAAAATTTTCCATGTAAAGGATAGTTTAGGGTGGGGCTATTTTCTTCAAAAACTTCGTGTCGCATCCTTGAAAGACATTAAACTTAAATACCAACTTTGGTTTTTAACCGGCTTTTTGTTTTTGAGTTATGCTGTCCACAGACACACATACACACAAACGGACCTTTTTCTAGAGATACTTTTTTTTTTTTGGATTCAGGGGGTCTCAAAACATATATTTCCGGTGAAATCTCGACATCGAATTTTTGGGTGGAATACAATACTTTCCCTACTTAACAGTAGAGAAAGTAAAAATGAACGATGTTCCATTTCACGAAAGTTTTAACTATTCAGAAACTGACACAAATAACAAGGAATGTCTCCGAAATGGTTCACTCTACCAATAAGATATTTACATATAAAGTGTGTTTCAGCGAGATCTACATTTTTTTGTATATTAAGATTTTGTCTATCCCTTACGGTTTACGAGTTATTCAAAAGTCATCCAGAGTAAACAGGACTACATAGGCTATAGCCAGAAAATTGAAAATATACATTTCATTGTCATGCAAATATCTTAAACATGACATTTTAAACAAAATCGTTAGATCCATTTTCAAGAACACCAAAATATTCGAAAAATGTTCCATGTAAGGGATAGTTTAGGTTGGGGCTATTTTCTTCAAAATCTTCGTGTCACGTCCTTCAAAGACATTACACTTAAATACCAACATTGGTTTTTAACCGACTTTTCGTTTCTGAGTTATACCGTCCACAGGCTGACATACAGACGGACAAACACACACGCTCGCGCGGACCTTTTTCTAAAAGTGCGTTCTTTTGGATTCAGGAGGCCTCAAAACATATATTTCTGGTGAAATCTCGACATTAAATATTTGGGTGAAATACCATACTTCCTTCTACTTACCATTAGAGAAACTACAAATTAGACACAAATTGCAGGATTTAGACCTTCACCTATGGGTACCCCTAAATAGGCTGATGGCCTTCTTCCTCCTATCATTATGCATTTTTCTTTTCTTTCATTTGTCTTCCTTTTCGTAGTAGGGTAGTTGGGGGACAGTTAGCGCAAGTTTTTATGGGCAAGATGGCCGCCAAGCGTCGTCTAAGGATTACTATACTTTTTTATAGTATATTCGACATTTTTTTCCATATCTAACCAGTGGTAACCCTACGTTTCTTTTGGAGTAGTGTTTACAGCTTTATTCAGCTTTGTTTTTCCTACCCTTCCCCTTTACAGAGCTTTAAACTATCTGTTGTGTGTTAGATTGTATTCTCTTTGCAAAAGAGAAGCGACGTTTTGTTGTTTGTTGCTAAGGACTGCACATAAAGATTTGTTGTTCAGAAGCCGAGAATTATTTTGTGTTTAATATTATAAGTTTTCATCATAACGAAGTAAAACTGCACTTCATTGAGCTTTTTAACGTGTAATACGTAACATCTGGCGACCGTGACAGGACTGGTTGTGCAGTTATTTTGGTTGGTGAAAAGAAAACACGAAATATAGACAGGCGTAATAAAAGTTTCAAGTTTCACGTATTCTTTATTCATAATTTTGGCCTGGTGCCGGTACAAGGGGCCCGGCTTACAGGCTATAAATTTACATTTATTTACAATTTTTTTTAACAAGCTTATAGTTTTGGGTATCACCAAAAACCCATACGGTGGCCATCTTTAGGCCACCGAGAATAGTTTTCTATAGTCTTTTGTTGTCTATTCTAATTATTTTTTCGGTTCTTGCTTTTTTTCCCCCTTATATACATATATACATCTATATACACACATACACGCACGCATTCACCCACACACTCACATTCACACGCTTACACACACAAGTTCACTGGGCACACCAGAAATATGCGTCCCAGCTCGCGCACTGCACTATTTACAATATTTACATTTTCCCGCTGTTTTCCTGCGCGGGCAGGGTGTAGCTCCTGGGTGTTTTCCGAGGCGAGGGCCTCTGCCGTAACGTGTGTGTGGCCTAAGAGCGAGATTGCATGGACACGCATTAGTCGGCGAGCCGTGCCGCGTCTAGAACATTTTTATTCTAGTATGTTTGCGGTGCTTCGGCTCGCCTTTGCCAATGTTGGCGATCACGTAGTTTTCGTGGTTCCTAATGCGCGTCCATGTTGCCGTTGCTCTTTTTGCTATTGTCCCTGGGATGGACGGGATCTGAGTTTCGAGGTGAAGAGTTTGGCTAGTGGTAAGGAGTGGAGCAGAGAGGATTTTTCTAAGGGAGAGGTTTTGGAGGGTTTGAATTTGTTTGAGGGCGGTTTTAGAGGCATTTGCCAAGGCCACGCATGCGTACAGGACCACCGAGAGTATAAATGACCTATATAAAATCAGCTTGGATTTAAGTTGTAGCTGTTTGCTGCGGAAGATGGGGGCGCATAACTTTATCCGCTGTCTGCCTTTGTTGGCCGTATTTTTTATGTGGGTGGACCAGTACATCGTGCGGTCCATGGTGACCCCAAGGTATTTGACATTCTGGCGACATTGCAATACTTGACCACCGACCGTTAGGTCCATTGCCAAAGTATGATGCCGCTTTGAAAAATGTATTAGCTGGCATTTATTGGGGTTAATTTTGATTTTCCAGTCATGGAGCCATGAGAGGAAGTTGTTTGTGTATTTTTGCATTTCTGCAAGGCCGAAACGAGAATTCTTGTGGTGGTTGTATATTGCAGTGTCGTCTACATACATGGTGACCTTGCATCTGGCATCCACTGGGAAATCATTTGTAAACAGTATGTATAGGAACGGTGACATGATTGCCCCTTGTGGGACGCCAGCCCGCATCACTCTCTCCCGAGAGAAGGAGCAGCCCACTTGGACGTAGAAGTGTCGATTTTCTAAGAAGTTGTACAGCAGGTGCAGATAATTTTGGAGTGTCGGGAAATTGTGGTGCAGTTTGTAAATGAGACCATTGTGCCAGCACCGGTCAAATTAAGCTTCTACGTCCAGAAATAATGCCAACGTTGAAGCCCCATTGTTAAATTGCTCTGTTACGTCATCAGTTAGTCTGAGAAGCTGTAATTCTGTGGAATGTCCTTTTCTAAAGCCATATTGTGAATTTGAGAGTTCATGTGTTTCCGAAATTTGTTTTTGAAGTCGAGAAAGGATAAGTTTTTCGAGCAATTTACCAATCGTAGACAAGAGACTAATGGAGCGGTAATTTTGCAGCTGTCTGGTGCTTTTTCCTCGCTTTGGGAGCATGATGACCTAGGCTCGCTTCCAAGTAGAGGGGAAATAGCTGTGCTGCAAGCAGGCGTTAAATATTTTTGTCAGTTGCAAGAGAGCTTTTCTCGGGAGATGCTTAAGTTCCTCATTAGTCACTTTGTCTGGGCCGGCAGCTTTACCATTAGGCAATTTCCTAATGAGCTTGTAAACTTCCTGCGGTGTTATGATGGGTAGTTGTTGCTCTTGCTTCTGCGCCACCCAGGTTTGTACCCATGTCTGGACCTACCGTTCTATTTCACGGTTGGTCACTGGGTTTTCGCTGAATCTGTCTTAGAGACAGTCAGCGAAGACCTCGGCTTTCTCCTCTGCGGAGAAGTGCAGGCCGCCTTGAGTGTGCAGCGCCTCAGTTGCGGAGTTAACGCTCGTGGAAACTTTGAAAGCCTTTAGTAATTTCCACAAAGAAGAGTCCGAATGGGTGGTACTCAGCATTTTGATTTCCCACTGTTCAATTTTGTTGATTTTAATTTGTTGCCGAATGACGTTGCGTAGCCATTTTGCTAGCACTTTATATTCAGGCTGACGGGTGTATCGCCACAGTTTTGTCAAGCGTCGTCTCCGCGCAATGAGTTGCTCTACCTTGGGGTACGTGCAAAAACTGGGTGGTCTTGTGGTGTATGTGGTAGCATTTCTTTTGGCCGTGCGTAGCGAGGCAGTAAAGTTTTCAATGGCGACATCTATGTCTGCCTCGCTATAGTATGACAGCCCGGGTTGCGCCATCCTGTGCATTTCCATGGTAAACCTATCCCAGTCGGTGTCTGCCCTCTTTCGAGGGCCAGAGACACCGGCCGTAATAGCGCCCTGTATGTCGAAATGCACAGCAAGATGGTCGGAGTCCAGGCTGTGATACACAGTAAAGTTATTTGAGAGTGTCGCATTTTTGGTGAGTACGAGGTCCAAAATCTCAGGGTCAAAGTGCCCTGATCTGTGCCAAAAGGTGGGTTCTGGGGGGAGATGTACCTCAACGTCGTCATTTTCTGTTATAAGTTCAACCAGAAGATTTCCGGCCGCGTTTGTCCGGCGAGAAAACCACCAGGGGTGCCGGGCAATTATAACGTGCTCCTCTAAAGCGAGGATCTGCTCGAGGTCTTGTGTAAAGTCTGGGGAGTTAGGGGGCCGATAAAATGCTACCAGCATCACCGTTTTACTATTAACACATGTTTTAAGAGCCGTGCACTCTAACGCTGCCAGTGCGGGCAGCGTTACAGGAGCATGAGCAATTGAGTTTCTCAGCAAAATAGCAGTCCCTCCCCCCTGTTTGCCAATTCTGTCGTTTCGGAAAATTTGGTAACCCTGGAGCTTAAAAACGTGCTCTTGTTTTAATTTTGTTTCGCAAATGAATGCGACATCAATTTTGTTACGCCGTAGGTAGTTTTCAAGTTCGTGTTGCTTCCTGTGGATGCCATCTGCATTCCACAGGAGCGCGTGGGTTAAAGTTACACCTCCCCTTGCATAGGCCATTTATTCTAGGAGGGTTGAGAGGAGGCATATGATGGTTTCCATTTTCTCCATAGTGTTTGTGCAGCTTCTGAACTTAATCAGAAAAGGCTGCACCTTTGCTAAAAGGGCTGGGACGTTGAGATCCTTGAACAAATTTAAGATTTCTCTTAGACCGCCCAGGTCTCCGGTGGATGCTTGCGGAGTTTGAGGTTGTGGAGGGGGACCATTTAGTGGTGTCGCGGGCGCCTTTTGCCCTCCAGCGGCTCCTGCAAAGTAGACGCCTGGTTGAACCGGGTCCGGGTGTAGGATGGGTTTGGGCCCTGGCTGAGAGGTCCTGGCTATGGTTGCCAGTTGACGGCGGTGGCGTTCGTTTCTGAACGTCTCACACCCCCTATAGCTTGCAGGATGCGCTTCCCCACAGTTTGCGCAGTGGGGTTGCCTTTTTGGGTCAGCCAGCAAGGCGATGGAGGCCACCGCAAAGGACACACCGGGAGGTCATGTTACACATTTTATAAGTGTACCCTAGTTGCTGGCAGTTGTAACATTGGGTAATATTTGTGTTGGTTTTCAAGACCTCCACGGTGACCATCATGTGGCACATCTCTCATTCCTGAAGAATTTTTTGGTTGGTGGTGGTCCTGTCGACGCTTACTTGAAATATTGGCAGAGATCTGCCGCGGGAAATAAGTTGGCGTACTTGGACGCCGGTATACCCCTTCTGCTCCAGGTCTTCCTTGCTGTAGTCTACCTCCAAGTCTACAGGAAGACGTTTGATGACGAATCGCAGAGGCTGGTCGTTCCGGGGGACAAAGCTGAAGTTTTCAACTCCGGCATCCTTCAGGAGCTGCATTGTCCTGTGGGAGTCCTTGTGCTGGAGGAAGAGCTTGAGGCACTCCCTCGTGGTTTGCAATTTGTAAGCTCCAGCTGGCAGGGAGTCTCGTAGGAGCCGGAGGACCTTAACGGTTTGGGCCTTGTCCGGGATTATTATTCTGGGCGGTTTCTGGAGTTCGGAGTTTTGGGTGGGATACCGTGTGGGAGTAGCAGTTGAGGTGGAGGGTTGTGGTGTGTTTGGTTTGGGTGATGGCCTAGCTGGCCGTTGTGGTCTGGGTTGTGATATTTGTGTAGGTCGGTTTATTGCAGGGGACAGATCCTCCGCCTCGTCTTTGGACTCTGCTTCCTGTGACGCTAGGGGTGCAAATTGGTTCCGTATGGTAACCTGTGGAGGCGTCTGTTGTTGATTAACCCGCTTGCTGGGCTTTTAATGGTGACTCTTGCTGTCGGAGTCACTGTCCAGGCCTCGGATATGTGGGCGCTTCTTCGTTACAGGGACGGTTTTCCAACCCTCCCCTAGCTTTACAAGGAGCCTTTTCTTTTGTGCATGCTCCTTGTAGCAGAGTACGAGGGCCTGTGCGACTTTTAGAAAGTCGTTGGACTCCCCGTCCATCTCTCTCAGTAGTTCAGTAGTTTCTGATAACAGATGACCTCGTTACTGAGATCATCTACTTCTTTCTGGAGCTTACATTGCTGCTTGGTCTTTCGCTCAGAACGCCTGTTTTTGTGAAATCTTATTTTTTGTGGGAGAAGATACCAGTCACAAGTGCTTCTGGGAGCCTCCACTCGGCGTGGGGACGCTACACGATGCGCGTCAAAAGCAAACGCACACTCGCGTGCCCCACGCGAGCACAAGAAGGGGGCATGGCGACAGCCACACGCACCCCTGCCATGCCGACCCCGAGAGCGGACTGACCGACAGCGCAAATTCAACGGGCCCAACCGCAACCACCAGCGATCCGCCCACCTACGCGCCATTGGTCACAGCTACGGGAATCCAGCCACAGACAAATGCTGAGGAATACTTATTTAGACAAACCTGAAAGGCAAAACGTTAACTAAATAAAACTACTTGTCGCCATTGTTAAGAGTAATGTCCGAGATACAAGAGATATAGAAATACATAAAATTAGTGCATAAACACCATCATTTCAGCTGTAAAACGTGTACTGCTGAAAGAAGGCCTCCCCCATAGATATCCACCCAGTTTGAGGTTTTCGTCGAGCATTTGTTCCATTATGGAGTTCAGTTCTTTGCTGCTGTGATTGACTCCAGGACGTTAACACGTTGACCAAGGTCCTTCATACTTCCATCGAGTTCTTCCATGGCTTCCTTAACCCCGGCCAGTCGCTCGTTAGTCTTCTTCGATAGACCTGTCTTCATATTGGAATTCCCGTCTTCATCTTTTCGTTTCGGAGTTTACATTTTCAATTTCCCTTCCATTTTTGTTCCCATATTTTCTATTCCGTTGTTTACATTTTTCCAATCCGGTTTTCATATTTGTTTCCTCTGCCGCATTCCGGAATTCATTTCATTTCCCATTATGTCCATCTTGGCTAACATTTGTTTCATGAACTGTTCCATATCGTGCTTTACGTTGCACTCCGGACACCAATTGTGATTACTTTACTTTTTTAACTATTTCTTTATTTTTTAATAAAACACCGGAGCGACACTAAGCAAAAGCAATGTTGAAGAATAACAAATACTACAGAAAGAAAAGCTGGTTGATAAAGCCATGTGAATGTACTACGCATTTATGTTTCAAACATATAGAAAAGTGTATGAATTGTTCGTAATTGTTCGTCGAAGCGGAGTAGTGAAAGAAATGTGATTGTGTTTTACTAAAGAAAAATGAGTAGAAAAACCGTGTGAATGTTATACGTTGCACTTATATTTCAAGTGTATGGAAAAATGTATGGATTGTTTGCAGAAGAAAGAGTAGTATGTTAGGTAAAAGAAAAGGGAGTAGAGAAAACCATGTGAACGTAATACATTGCGTGGTAAAATGGATTGCATAAAAACCTTCGCCATGAAAAAAATTAGATATGTCACTTTTCATGGCAATCGGTCAACCTGTTTTGTTATTTAATCACTCTTCAACATAAGATATGTATAGGCCTTGGTATGTATGAAGTTGATAAACCATAGGGAATAACATGTGAATTGTTACGTAAAACAAAAGTGAGTAGAGAAAGTAGTATGAACGTAATACGTTGTATTTGTTTCAAACATATAGCAAATTGTATGAATTATATGTTGAAGGGCGAATAGCGAAAGAAGACTGATTGTGTCTCGTAAAGGAAGAATTAGTAGAGGAAATCGTGTGAATGCAATACGCTGCATTTATATTTCAATCCTAGAATATTATATGAATTGTATGTTGAAGGGCAAACAGAGTATACATGAATGCGCTACGTAAAAGAAAAGCGAGTAGAAAACCATTTGAAAGTAATATATTGTGTAGTATAATTGTTACCATAAAAACTCTCAATGAAAAAACCACATATACGTGCCGAATTTCGCGGTGAACGGTTAAGCGGTTTTCGAGATTAACAGTTAGATATATACAAACATTCAAGTTGTATAGATGATATGAGTTGTTTGTAGAAGAGTGAGTGGAGAAAGACATGTGAAGGTGTTACCTAAAAGTGAGTAGAGTAAACAATGTGAATGTCACATACAGCATTTCCATATCAAACATGCACAAAATTGTATGACTTATTTCTAGAAGAGTAAGTAGAGAAACAGTTATGAGTGTGTTACCCAAAAGCAAGTAGAGAAAACAGTATGAATATAATACGTAGCATTTCTATTTCAAACATGCAGGAAGTTGTATGACTTATTTGTAGAAGAGTGAGTAGAGAGAGATGTGAATGTGTTACCTAAGAGTGAGTAGAGAAAACAGTATGAATATAATATGTAGCATTTCTATTTCAAACATACAGAAAATTTCATGATTTCTTTATAGAAGAGTATAGAAAAAGATGTGAACGTGATACCTAATAGTGAAAGGAGAAAACAGTGTGAATGTAATAGCGTTTCTGTTTAAAATATACAGAACATGGCATGACTAATATTAAAAGGGGGGATAAAAGTGTTTTATTGGTGCAAAATCACGTTTTTTATGGAAAATTGTTTATAGAAGGGTGAGTAGAGAATGAGATGTAAATGTGATACCTAAAAGTAAGTAGAAAAACCACTGTGAATGTAATATGCAGCATCTCTATTTCAAACATACAGAAAATTGCATGACTTATTTGTAGAAGAGTGAGTAGAGAAAGAGGTGTGAATGTATCACCTAATAGTGAGAGGAGAAGACAGTGTGAATGTAATAGCACTTCTGTTTCAAACATACACAATATGGTTTGACTTATTTTAAAAGTGGGGATAAAAGTGTTTTTCGGTGCAAAATCACGCTTTTTATGGAAAATTGTTTACAGAAGAGTGAGTAGAGACAGAGATGTGAATGTGTTACCTAAAAGTGAGAGGAGAAAACAGTGTGAATGTAATAGCACTTCTTCAAACATACAGAACATGGTATGACTTATTTTAAAAGTGGGGATAAAAGTGTTTTTGGTGCAAAATCGTGTTTTTTATGGAAAATTGTTTATAGAAGACTGAGTAGAGAAAGAGATGTGAATGTGCCACCTAAAAGTGAGTAGAGAAACCGCTGTGAAAGTAATATGCAACATCTCTATTTCAAACATACAGAAAATTGCATGACTTATTTGTAGAAGAGTGAGTAAAGAAAGAGATGTGAATGTGTTACCTAATAGTGAGAGGAGAAAACAGCGTGAATGTAATAGCATTTCTATTTAAAACATACAGAACATGGTATGACTAATTTTAAAAGTGGGAATAAAAGTGTTTTAGGTGCAAAATCACGTTTTTTATGGAAAAAGAAGGGTGAGTAAGGAAGGAGACGTAAATGTTATACCTAAAAGTAAGTACAGAAACCACTGTGAATGTAATATGCAGCATCTCTATTTCAAACATACAGAATGTGGTTTGACTTATTTTAAAAGTGGGGATGAAAGTGTTTTTGGTGCAAAATCACGTTTTTAATGGGAAATTGTTTATAGAAGACTGAATAGAGAAAGAGATGTGAATGTGCCACCTAAAAGTGAATAGAGAAACCACTGTGAAAGTAATATGCAACATCTCTATTTCAAACATACAGAAAATTGCATGACTTATTTGTAGAAGAGCGAGTAGAGAAAGAGATGTGGATGTATCACCTAATAGTGAGAGGAGAAAACATTTTGAATGTAATAGCACTTCTGTTTCAAACATACAGAACATGGTATGACTTATTTTAAAAGTGGGAATAAAATGTTTTTGGTGCAAAATCATGTTTTTTTTAAATGGAAAATTGTTTTTAGAAGACTGAGTAGAGAAAGAGATGTGAATGTGTTACCCAAAAGTGAGTAGAGAAAACACTGAATGTAATATGCATGTATACAAAAATTTAACCAAATCTTTAGAGCCGTTTCTGAAATACCGGGAATAGATATACAAGAATTGCACTGTAGAAGCGGGAATAAAAAAATGTTATTTTTTATGTAAAATCGCGTTTTTTCGGGAATTACACCTATATAGATGAACTTAAAAGGCGAAACTCTTATCTGAATACAAAATTTGATCAAAATCGTTAGAGCCGTTTCCAAGTTGCGCAGAATAAATATATGTGTGTGTGTGTGTGTGTGTGTGTGTGTGTGTGTGTGTGTGTGTGTGTGTGTGTGTGTGTGTGTGTGTGTGTGTGTGTGTGTGTGTGTGTGTGTGTGTGTGTGTGTATACAAGAATTGCTCGTTTAAATATATAAGATATATATTTATTCCGGGCAACTTGGCAATGGCTCTAACGATTTCGATTAAATTTTGTATTCAGATAGGGTTTTGCTTTTTAAGTTCAACTATGTAGGAGTAATTCCCGAAAAAACGCGATTTTGGATTAAAAAATAACATTTTTTATTCCTGCTTCTACTGCGCAATTCTTGTATATATATTCCCGGTATTTCAGAAACGACTCTAAAGATTTGATTAAATTTTTGTATACATGCATATTACCTTCACAGTGTTTTCTCTACTCACTTTTAGGTAACACATTCACATCTCTTTCTCTACTCACTCTTCTATAAACAATTTTCCGTAAAAAACGTGATTTTGCACCAAGAAACATTTTTATTCGCACATTTAAAATAAGTCATACCATGTTCTATATGTTTGAAATATAAATGCTATTACATTCACACTGTTTTCTCCTCTCACTTTTAGGTAACACATTCATATATCTTTCTCTACTCACTCCTCTACAAATAAATACACCATTTTCTGTATGTTTAAAATAGAGATGCTGCATATTACATTCACAGTGTTATCTCTACTTACTTTTAGGTAACACATTCACATTTCTTTCTCTACTCACTCTTCTATAAACAATTTTCCATAAAAAACGTGATTTTGCACCAAAAAACACTTTTATCCCCACTTTTAAAATAAGTCATACCATGTTCTGTATGTTTGAAATAGAAATGCTATTACATTTACACTGTTTTTTCCTCTCACTTTTAGGTAACACACTCACATCTCTTTCTCTACTCACTCTTCTACAAATAAGCCATGCAATTTTCTGTATGTTTGAAATAGAGATACTACATATTACATTCACAGTGGTTTCTCTACTTACTTTTAGCTATCACATTCACATCTCTTTCTCTATTATATTCATACTGTTTTCTCTACTCACTCTTCTACAAACAAGTCATACAATTTCGTGCATGTTTGAAATAGAAATGCTACGTATTACATGCACACTGTTTTCTCTACTTGCTTTTGGGAAACACATTCATAATTGTTTCTCTACTCACTCTTCTAGAAATAAGTCATACAATTTTGTGCATGTTTGAAATAGAAAAGCTGCATATTACATGCACACTGTTTAGTATACTCACTTTTAAGTAACACATTCACATCTCTTTCTCCACTCACTCTTCTACAAACAATTCATATCATCTATACAACTTGGTTGTTTATATATATCCAACTGTTAAGCTCGAAAACCGCTTAACCGATCACCGCGAAATTCGGCACGTATATGTATTTTTTATGAGGAAAATTTTATGGCAACAACTTTACTACACAATGTATTACTTTCAAATGGCTTTCTACTCGCATTTCTTTTAAGTAGCACATTCATTTATCCTCTGTTTACCCTTCAACATACAATTAATATAATATTCTATGATTGAAATATAAATGCAAAGTATTACATTCACACGACTTCCTCTACTAATTCTTCTTTTACGAGGTACCATCAGTCTTCTTTCGCTATTCGCCCTTCAACATATAATTCATACAATTTGATATGCTTAAAAAAGAAATACAATGTATTACATTCATACTATTTTCTCTACTCACTTTTGTTTTCGTAACAATTCACATGTTATTCCCTATCTTTTATCAACTTCATACATACCAACGCCTATACATATCGTATGTTGAAGAGTGGGTAAATTCCAAAACAGGTTGACCAATCGCCATGAAAAGTGACATATCTAATTGTTTTCATGGCGAAGGTTTTTATGCAATCCATTTTACCACCCAACGTATTACGTTCACATGTTTTTCTCTACTCCCTTTTCTTTAACTAACATACTACTCCCTCTTCTACAAACTATCCATACATTTTTCCATACACTTGAAATATAAGTGCAACGTATAACATTCATACGCTTTTCTACTCATTTTTGTTTTACGAAACACAATCACATTTCTTTCACTACTCCCGCTTCAGCGAACAATTCATACAATTTTCTATATGAATGAAACAGAAATGCATAGTACATTCACATGGCTTTATCAACCAGCTTTTCTTCCTGTAGTATTTGTTATTATTCAACAGTGGTTTTGCTTAGTGTTGCTCCGGTGTTTAAATAAAAAATAAAGAAATAGTTAAAAGTAAAGTAATCACAATTGATGTCAGGAGTGCGCCGAAAAGCACGATATGGAACAGTTGATGAAACAAATGTTAGCCAAGATGGACATAATGGGAAATGAAATGAATTCCGGAATGCGACAGAGGAAACAAATATGAAAACGAATTGGAAAAATGTAAACTATGGAATAGAAAATATAGGAACAAAAATGGACAAAATGGAAACAAAAATGGAAGGCAAATTGAAAATGTAAACTCCAAAACAGAAAGGATGAAGACGGGAATGTCTGATATGAAGATAGATCTATCGGAGAATACTAACGAGCGACTGGCCAGGGTAAAGGAAGCCATGGAAGAACTCGACGGAAAGACGAAGGACCTCGGCGAATGTGTTAACGCCCTGGAGTCAATCGCAGCAGCAAGGAACTGAACTCCATAATGAAACAAATGCTCAACGAAAACGTCAAACTGGGTGGATATCTATAGGGGAGGCCTGTGTTCAGCATTAGACGTTTTACAGCTGAAATGATGGTGTTTATGAAATATTTGTATCTCGGAAATGACTCTTTGCAATTGCGACTAAAATTGTTATTTAGTTAACGTTTTGACTATCAGTTTATCTAAATAAGTATCTTCTCCCACAAAAAAACAAGATTTCACAAAAACAGAGGCGAAAAACGCCGAGCGAATCTCGTTCGCCCAGGTACTGTGTAATTAAATGCGAACATTTATCTCAATTACCTTAGATAGAAAAACAAGATTTTGCAAGAATAGTTTGTAGAAGTTGTACAAAATAAGTAATAGTGGATAAAGAAACTCATGTTAACGCAATATTCAGAGTTCTTTATAGCTTTAGGCGATTACGAGTTGTTTCCATTTTTAGGTTTGTCTTTCTTTGCAGTGTTGCCATGTCTGCCGAAGTAAAAGCAGAAGATTTGATCTCAAAGAAGCAGGAGAAAACAGTAGATTTTTAACCGGCTATTTTGCTTAGTGTGAACATATTTCTTCTTCTTCTTCTGCTTCTTCTTCTTCTTCTTCTTCTTCTTCTTCTTCTTCTTCTTCTTCTTCTTCTTCTTCTTCTTCTTCTTCTTCTTCTTCTTCTTTGCTTCGCATGAGCTCGTTACTAACCAAACATGCTCCTTCCATATGTTATGTGCCAATGAGACATATTTAACGTGAGACTGTAGGTATTTTTCGTCACAAAACATTTGTTTACTTTTCTTTGTCCATTTTATCTATGAATTATTAAAATTGGATAAATTTTAGACAGGAGAAAAATTTTTAAAGAGGCTTTTGTGATTGACATTTCCCTAAAATTAGAAAACTTTTAATGTCTCAGAACTACTTATTTCTCTATAAATGAACCATCACACCTGAAGGTTATTCAGGCTCACATTCTGGTGCCATATTTATACCTGTATTTTCAGATAATTTTATGTTATTAACATTAATATGAAAATTTTAATTTAGAAAGGAAATACTGAAAACAAAATTATAACTCTTCTCATTATAGAATGTGTATTATAATTTTGTTACAGTGAGGTTAGAAAGATATGATTGCTAAGCAGAAAATAAGCAAATGATAGCTCACATACATGTCACATACATTGACAATTTAACATCAGTAGCATAACCCTACAATTCCATCTAAATTATGAAATTACTTCTAGGAAAACATATATAGAAGTAAAGTAACGTAGAATCGCAGACGAAAGATATGAACTGCATGTGTGAGTGAGTGAGTGAGTGAGTGAGTGAGTGAGTGAGTGAGTGAGTGAGTGAGTGTGTTGGGTTTAAGGCCCCGTCGACAACTTGGTCATTAGGGCCCCGTGCATGTGTAGTAGCTACATATATAAGCGATATGTGCGAATTTGTGGTGCGAAGAAGGCTGTATGAGGTTAAATGTCGTCGTCATCAATATTAGATACATGCATCGTCCCAAATTTTAAAAACAAAATAAAAAGAACACAAATATCAAAGCCCCATTAAGTACTCTTTCTCTATCACGTACAAAGAGTGCCAAAGAAAATCTCACTGCACCTTGCGTCTATGTCACATTATTTATCATTACAAGAAGCCATGGCCATTTCATTGGTTGCTTTAGGCTACGGTGCAAGGATGTGCCACTCCTTCTGGTAAATAGTTACACCAATAATCACAACAAAGGTTACAAAACGGCACAGAAACGAAATGTAAGTTTACGCTTTCGAATGTATTGGCTAAAAGAGAAAGAGGTAGAATTAGTGAATTTTGTCACACTGATGCGGGGTTACCGTCTCCTCCTTTCCACTATCCTTAGCGGAATGCTGCTCTCAGGTGATTCTGCTCCGGACTGCTCGGCATGGATCTTAATCTCCGGGTATGCGTGAGTATTTTCAATAAAAGCCGGAACTCTCCTTAAGACTCTTATTTACGATCAGGTAGCGTTTTAGATTTGCCGATCGCTATTAGAATTTTGTTACGTCTTTACTGTGTCTTTACTAAGACCGAAGATTGTTACTGAAAACTGTAGTGAGTCCTCACACTCGAGGTCCGGAAGGTAAGTCAACTGACCTACTCGCTCGCGATCTGGAAGGCAAGGGTAACTAAACCGCTCGCTCCGGGTTCTGCTCGGCGAATGTTACTGACCCGCTCGCTCCGAATTCTGGAAGGCAAGTGTCTGCATCAGGACGCTATGTATGCTTTTCACCCCTTAATTACCCCTACGCCGGCAGCGGGTTTCGACGAAGTCTACGCGACCATCCCTCGTTTTCCTGTGCAACACACCTGCACTAAGCGATTTCCAGGAAAACTGGAATTACAAGGTTTCAGGCCGGTTACCTGGAACTTGCCCCTAATGATTTGTCTGTAACATTCTGTAACATTTCTGACAATTTTAACCGTAACCAATTCTCCCAGGTTTGTACCTTTTATACACGCAACGATTTTAACATTTTCTGATTATTTAATTCTGCCATGTGATGCAGTATTATGTCCATAATTATGGCGTTCACAATTTCGGCTTCAATACATACCTCTTATCATGATTGGTAGCTATACCTTATCGGCTAGTGCAGGACATGAAGGGGTTAAAACAGGGATTCTCAACAAGCAAGCACACGCTCGCTTCCCCCCTCCACTGACCAAGGCAAGGAGAGACAGACCTGCTAGTCAGACGTGAATAGCGCGGAGTATCGTAGTACATACAACTGAATGGCAGGACGAATATTTTTGTTTTCGAGATGAAGACGATGAGGTTAAGTGCTTGATTTGTAAGATTGGTAGTTCCAGATTTATGCAATTTCCCTTGCTTACGTTTCGTGTTCACGATAGGCGTTATTCTCCTGGAAAAATACATCGAACTTTTGAAGCAATTGTACGACACATTCTCTCCACAATTTGAAGACCTAAAGACATTTGAAACCAAAATCCAATTATTTTGCACTTTTTAAGTTTCCATATAGTAAGGCTTCACAGGAGCTACAAAATATGAAGCTACCTGCATTGCAGAATTCCACCCGAAAATGTGCTGAGAAGAAAAGGTGGGAATTATTTAGGTCTCTGCCCGGCCGTGAGTATCCGAGATTGCATTTGTTTACGTCTAGTTTAATGGCAGCCTTTGGCTACACTTATATCTGCGAACAAACATTTTAAAAAATGAACTACATTAAAAGTGAGTATCCCAGCAAGATAAGTGAAAATCACCTTGTTTATCTTTTGAGACTGTGCACTTCATCTTTTGCACCAAATATTGAAGACCTTCTGAAACGTAAATCGTGCCTAAAAAGTAATCCTCAGAAGGATCGTTGGTTAATCAGGAGTAGAATATGAGTGTGTGTGCTTTTGATTAAAAATACATAAGAATATGCCGCCACTGGAACTCATTCTGTCCCAGCAAGTGGAAGGAGGTGATTTCAACTTCTCCTAACTTGCCTCGGTGGAGCACCACTAGGTTAAAATCTTGGGGAAAACTTGATGAGCGCCTAGGGTAACGGTGAAGTCCATGCCTCAAAAGATCCGCCGAGGATATTCTTTGGTGCTCTTTGTACCTGCCTAATAGAACGAGAAGGTATTGCATCCCACCCAAAGTTCTATATCGAGATTTCACGGGAAATGCGCACATTGAGGTCCCACGTAAAAAATCCTGTTTAGAAAAAGGTCCGCGCGCTAGTGTGTGTGTGTGTGTGTGTGTGTGTGTGTGTGTGTGTGTGTGTGTGTGTGTGTGTGTGTGTGTGTAGGAGAGAGAGAGAGAGACAGTATAGCGTAAAAATTAAATGTTCGATAAACACCTAATTTGGTACTAGGTTCAAAATCCTCCAAGGATGCAACACGAAGAGTTTCAAGAAAGTCCCTCTATAGCAAACTACTCTTTATCTGGAACGTTCATTGAAATGTCATTTTCTTAAAAATGTCTCCGACGATTTTGATTAAAATACCGCATGTTTTAGATATTTAACACAGAAATAAAGTGTATGTCTTCCTAAGGATAGCCTGTGAAATCCTCTTCATTTGGAAGAAATTTTGTATAACTGGTAAACCATAAGAGATAGACAAAAACATACTGCATAAAAACTGCCGAACTTTTTAAAACATACCATTCGTTTCAAGTAACTTTCTTGTAACATTAGCAATTTCTAATATATAATTATTGTTTTGAAGTTCTGTTGCTATTCAGTTGCTTCCCCTGATGTCATGGAAAGAGTATGCAATTTCTAGTTTAAATTATTTTGCTGTTTAACGACGCTGTCAATTTCCAGGATCACATCAGCGTCGCCGGTGTGCCGGAATTTTGTCCCGCAGGAGTTCTTTTACATGTCAGTAAATCTACTGACATGGAGCTGTCGTTTTTAAGCATACTTAAAAACCATCGGCCTGGGCCGGGTTTGAACCCGCGACCTTGGGATCGGTAGGCCAGCGTCTAACCAACTGAGCCACCCAGACCGACTGCAATTTCTAGGCCAGCATATAACGACGCGGTTTTTCAACATGTCACTATCAATTAGGTTTCCTGTATTCTTGTGCCGTCATAGCAATGTATAATGATTCTATTTCTGCAGATTCATCTCGACTATCATGAAGTTGATAGAAAAGTACGCTTTCATAAGAACAGCTTATAGAAGCTGCACAAAATTAAAATATAGTGGATTGAGAAAGTAATGTGAATGCAGCATTACATTGTTCTTGGAGGTGCTCAGAATCGAAATGTAGTGACAGTACTTACGTAGATCCGGCGGCCTTCGCAGCTGATGAAGCACTGAGCATTAACATCCAACATAAACGTGGAGAAGAATACGCGGGCATTAGATAAGTCTGTTGCTCTGTACTATTTCCGAGGGGAACAATCAGAACATTAAGTTTATTCATAAAATCGTGCATCACAGTTTGAGAAGCATTACAAATCTGGTTTTAACTCCGGAATGTTTATCTTTAGGACTCATATTCATGTATGTGGCTTTCATGTAACTGTTTTCTTAACGGGCACCAGTTTTACAATGTGGCAGTTACATCGCCCGACTTAAACCCCCATTTTGCAAAAATGGAAGAACAAGCATTGCTCCAACACGAGAAAATGTTACGACTGCCAAACTCTAAATGGACAGAAGAGAACCTTCCCCATTCAATTCTTAAAACTCATAGTAGTTTCCTAGAAAAGGTAACACAGATTAAATCCAAATTGAACATTCCTAACACCAGAGAAAATCTACTTATAAGAGAAAATCCATTGGAATAATTGCAACCTACTTTCAATTTGGAATTAATAGAGGAAATAAGTAAATCAGACACACCAAAAGAAATACAAAAACTTCTAGCTCTGGAAACAATCAATACTAGGTATCCCACAGAAGAATGGCTGCACATATATACTGATGGATCCTCCAAGGAAAACCTTACTGGAGCTGGAGTTACGTGTTCACATTTTTCCTTTTATCATTCTGTTGGCAGAGACACAACAAATTATGATGGAGAAATAGAGGCTATACACATTGCTCTCCAACAATTATTAAATCTTCCCTTAAATAAATTTAACAAGGCAGTAATTCTTTCGGATTCTAAAGCTGCAATTCAGGGAATATGTTCAAATACTACAAAGAAGTCAACAAAAATTAGAGAATGCTACAAAATGTTAACACAACTCCAAAAAGTTAATAAGACTGTTCATCTCCAATGGATTCCAGCACACTGTGGAGTCATGGGGAACGAAGCTGCAGACTCACTTGCAAAGAAAGGCACAACAATAAAACAAAAGTCTAAATTCAATTTCTCATATTCCTCAATCAAACGCTTGATCATTAAAAAGTTTTCTCATTCATACCTGCAAGAAATAGAAACAAATTCCAAAGATAAAATATGGATTACACTACTTTCCAACCCAGATATAATCCCCCAGAGACCAAGGAAAACAGCAGTTGCAGCCTTCCGACTATTGACAAATCACGACTGCTTAGCAAGTCATCTCTACAGAATAGGTATCTCAGCCTCACCAATATGTGTCCTGTGTAACGATCCAGCAGAAATGAATGAAGACCACTTGAAGACCTGTGAAGCATTAAGATCAGAAGAAACTACAGTTCAAAAGTATTGGAAAGGACGAATGCTAATGGCTTCATTGCCAGATGCAAGGCACTAGAAAACAACAACAAATCTGGTTTTCAGTCTCCTTATAAGTTCGCACCCAATTACGGTTGGTTACCAGAAATGAAAGCAGAATAACTTATCCTCTTAAGACGTAGAAATGGAATTATATGAACACAAAATCACACATAAATCAATGCGGTTAGAAAAGCGATAACTTTTATGACAGTAGTAACCTGGTTTCTATAAATATAATCGCCGACATCGGAGGCTGAAGTTAATATACAGGTTCGTATAGGAATATAGGTGAATCAATCCCATCATGATCGTCCTCGCTCCCTTAGAGCTCATATCCCCCCGCCTCCCGACCCTTTTAGATTTCCCTACGCCTTTACAACTGACAAATGCCGGGGAGCACTCTATTAGATCTGGAACGTTTCCTTCCTAAAATTCGTTCCCCAAGTATAATTTATCTATATGTATAATCAGTGGCCACCATCTGTGATGCTTTATGTGGCAAGAATGGGTATCAACACAATACTAAAAGCTACATATCTATAGGTACCTAAGAATTGTGACTTTGGTGGGTGTAAAGTAAAGAAGACAGATGTAGTCGGGATAAAGAAACACTTTTATTTCCGTAAACAGTAACTTTGTACACTCGTTGCAACAGCAAGAAAGTCTTTACCGATTCACCAACAGCACGGCTCCGAATTCGTAACACAAGAACTGTCCCTTCTCACACTTTACCGCTATTTATATCTCCCAGGCACTATTCTGGAATCTTCAGGAAAGTTCAGCTATTATTGCGGTGAAATACAAAGCAGAGAATTCCAGAAGTCTCTATCCCTTTCTCTCTTTTGCGGTAGTGCCGACAATAATGCGATAGGCGACACTGCTCCCTCCTCAAGGCTGGTCGTTAGGCCAGGTAGGCGACTGGCTGGGTCCCCCCTCCCCAGTGCGGCAATCAGATGCGGCGGGCGCGGTGACAGTATAATCAGATGGAGAGCTTTTGAAATACTTCTTAGTAGCTCATGATACAAGCCCAGGACAAACCTCTACGGTCTTCCAGGCTTTTACAGTTTTTCTTTTAGTATCTACTTAATGTTTACTTTCTCTACTACATATAGTAAGCAGGGGAAGTATTGTATTCGACCCAAAATTTCGGTGTCGAGATTTGACCGGAAATATGTTTTGAGCCCCCCTGAATACAAAAAATAATTTTAGAAAAAGATCGCGTTTCTGTTAACACATAACTCAAAACGAAAAGTCGGTTAAAAACCAAAGTTAGTATCTAAGTTTAATATTTTACAAGGGTATGACACGAAGATTTCGAAGAAAATTCCTCCACCCTAAACTACCCCTTACATGGAACATTTTCCGAAAATTTTTATGTTCTCGAAAATGGCTCTAACGATTTTAATTAAAATGCCGTATGTTTAAGATATTTTATGGCAAATGAAATGTTTATCTTGAGTTTTCTGGCTATAGCCTATGTAGTCATGTTTACTCTTGATGACTTCTGCATAACTGGTAAACCTTGAGAGACAGATCAAATAATCTTACTATACAAGAATGTAGATATGTTAAAACACACAAGTTATGTCCCAGTGCATTTTTTTGTGGAGTGAACCATTTGGGAGACATTCCTTATTATTTGTGTGAGTTTCGCAATACTTAAACCTTTCTCAAATGGAAGGTTGTTATTCACATTTTTATCTCTTCGTCGTGCAAAGAGAACGGAGTTTTAAAGCTTTAAAAGATTTCACTATCGCTCAAAGCATACTTCCATACTTCCCTTGCACCTACAGGAAAATTAGTTATAAGATATTTCTGCAAATGTTGATCTCGACTAACATGAAGAAGATGGAAAAAGAGTTTGTAAGAACAATCAGTACAAGAGTAGAGAGTCATGTGAGTGCAACACATCAGATTTTTGTCTTTTGGAATAACTAAGAAAAGGCACACATTTAAAAAACAATGAGTGTAAATAACTTGCACATTTTGCAGGTAAACATTACAGTTTCTGCTTATGTATACCATACCATACACTGTGAGTCTGTGGACAACATATTTTGGAGACCACATGTGTTAAGTCAATACGTACACATGTGTGTATATTTGCCTATTTCGCCGCAACGATGAAATTATACACAGAGGTAATTGAAACATTGCTAGGGTAGTTACAATAAAAATTAAAACCTGATTTGTTACATTTACTTGATTTACTCTACTCATTCTACAACAAACTATATTTCCAAAAACTTATTCTTCTTTCTACATCATGTTAATAGAAATAAACATTAATTGTATAAATTGTTTTATTATACAGAGTGTCCCATTTATGCAAGCAATTTCATGACCGATCTCAAGGTACACTGAGTTTAATCGAAGAATTTATTCCACGCAAAGTGACAATCTGAGACGTGCGAATAAAAAACACGTCGCAATTGCCTCTGCTGTCGAGAGGTCAGCGTTCTGGGTTCTCAAACCATAGGTCACGGATTCGATTCCCAGCTAGGGTTGGGAACGTTTCTTTAACCTCCCACCCCCCTCTACCCCCTCCCCCACACACAGAGTCTGGAAGCATGAAGTGGGAGCGAATGTGAATGTATTTAATGCTAAAAATTATAAAAATGAACCTTAAGAAACACTGCAGTTCAGCGAGTAAAAACACCATTGGTCGCTTCTCAAGTCAAAGCCCCTGATATGACCGAAGAAGTTAAAGGGGGTTATACAAATGAAACAGAAATATAAAACACGTTCTTTCAGACCTCGCGACCAACGCGATAGTCCCATGACCTCATATATGCGAGTAAATGGGCTGCACAGCTGCACTCGTAGTTTCCACTTTTCATTCTGGTTTGTACTTTCACGTGTTGTGGGAGCGACCTGGTTTTTATTGCTCACACTTTTATTTAGTAGGATGGATACAGAACATTTTATAGAAGAAAGCCATGTTAATTTGATTTTAATTACAATTTGTCGCCACCTTCTCTCGATTGTTCACGAACCTTGCACCACAGAACATACAACAGAACATAACAACTTGTACTGCTTATCGTATATACGCTGTTAACGTCCTCTTCATCTGTTTTTCTTTCTTTCTCTTTTTTTTTTTTTTTTCCCCTTTCTTTCGAATAAACAGTTTATACCAGGTATGGGCACGGGTGGAGAGGTAGCGATTGAACTTATCTTACTCTCCCCAAATTCTCTTGTCGAATGACAAAGGTTGTGTTGATAGACCAAGCGCAGTGGTGGCTTCGTTTCACCTGCGTGGTAGCAATAATTTCTGCGCTGTTATTTTATTTATATTAAATATATTTTGCGTACAATAATAATTATTGCAGCCTCCTAGTGTAGCTAGCCAAATTACATAATCTTCAAGTTTATAGCCTTTCTGTATCTTATGCGCGTAATATCCTTACGCTGCCAACATGCTAAATTGTTTCTCTTTCACAATAAATGAAGCAGTAAAGTTCCAATAAAGTTTAAAATATGTTAAAAATATTTGATCAACATAACAAACCGTTTGGTTTTAAACTCAATATTGTGTTCAAACTTAGAAACGCGAAATGCAATAGCTTATATTAAATAAACTAAGAAACTAGAATCATATTGTCCCTTTTTTATTTCGTTTCAGGCCATCTATGGATCACGTTAAGCAACCCACTGTATTTACATTTACTTCTTTTCTTTTCCCTTTCTACCTTTCTAATATTTATTCATCCTGTCACTATGATTTTTTTCTTCCTACTTTTGTCTAAATTGTAGTTTTCTTCTTATTTTTTCATTTAGAAACCTTCGAAATGTAGTATTAACTTTCTTAACTTTGCGCTATCCTGTATTATTTCTTGTGTTAATTCCATTTCATTTAAGACTTTTATATGTTTACAAATAAGAGCATTTGGAAAGTATCTTTTGAAATTGTAAATACACACCTGTAAAATTACCAAAGTTTGCTTATGCTTATGCTTCACGTTTGATGTTGAAATGCTTTATGTTTGCAAATTGAAATCCCCATATTAAACAGCAAAGTCGTCCCGACTCGCCACTGAATGAGGGCGTCCCGGATTCGATCCCAGGCAACTGCATGTAGGATTCGTGGTGGACGAAGCGGCGCTGCGGCGGGTTTCCTCTGGGTTCTCCGGTTTCCCCCGCCATCTCATTCCACCGGTGCTCCATCTTCATTTCATGCATCATCAGTGTCATCGTCTGCGGTGCCGTAGTAGTAAAAGTGGGCGTTAAACACTACAAAAATAACTGAATGAGGCATGTCGCAAGCAAAGGTAAAGCTGAACAGCAGTGAAGGGTAGGGTTGGCCGGTGGATTGAGGCAAGAACGCGTTTCAGTAGAATGGCCCTTTTGAGCCGATTTTGCCCATACCTGGTTATACCAACAGTGCAGCACAGAACACACGTGGATCCATACTAACTGTCGAACCAAATGTGTAAAGGTCTGGTGCGAGAACGGACTTCCCAGACAATAGCGCGACTACGACAGATACGAGTAGGCCAGATGTACAAATAGACCACTAAAGTGCCACCTCACTCTTTGTCGCACGACACTTCATGGCTTTAAACATGTGGGGTCTAAAGTTCGAGCTTATTATACGAAGGTAAGTTTAATGAAAGCTATTAAGTATTCGAAGTATTCGATTTTCTTACCTTTAATGAAGACAAGAAACCGTAGACAAAACCCCGATGTGAGAATCTACGGTCTCTAGCACGAAAATGGGTTCACTCAAATAGAAGCAAAGCAAAGCAAACCACATGTTCCTCAGCACATGGGTTTGTCTGTGTATTCCTGCTGCCTATGCTACAGAAGTGTTAGGTGTAATAAATTACTTAACTATCTCTATCAGTATGAAGCAAACAGCAACATGATGGTATGTTGCGACGTCTCCCGCATACACACTGATTTATCACTAAACCCGTATTTTAGGATTTACAGCGCTTGAAACTGGTTGCCACAAGGAACAATTGCAATCTATATAAAATGCTAATTTAGACAACTGTTTGTAAAACTATAAAATCTATGTACGACGTAGTCTCGTATATGATGTAGTCGCGACATGGCCTCTGGTTAAAGCGACTTTACTAAACCAATTAAAAAAGGAAAAACAATGGAGTGCATAGCATATCAAAATGGCTTATATCTATGGACTATAAAACCCTTCAGACGCTTAGGGGTCCAGTTGCTTTAGAAGTATAACATGGGTTGACTTCCTATGTTGCAAAGTTTCATTTATTTATTATTTTTTTTTAGAATGGTTAATTATAACTAAAGCCCGGATTTCTGAGCAAAATGCTTAACTTTTTCTACAGCTTTAAAGGTAAGCAGAAGGGCTATACTTCATAAGACAGACCTAGATGAGCAACTTTAACTATGTTTGTTTGTGCTTATTTATGCTTATTTCGCAGGAAAACGTTTTTGTTTACTTATTTTACGGTGTTTAATTAAAACAGCATATTTTACCCAAAACTGGAATTACAGTTATCCGCGATTTATCAATGATTCGCTATTGTCTGGGCTAAATTTGTAAGAAAGAAACACTAGAATATAGACCGGTGTTGTGAAATCATACTACGAGGAGAAAAATTACTTGCTGCGATTAGTAGAGTGAATTCATCAGTCACTTGTCGCCTGAGATAACACAATGATGTCATGAACAAACATGGTGATTCTCCGAGTTCCAAGCTGCAGCATTCAGTCCAGCAAGGTGCGCATGATTGCGTAGAGTGTCAATTCATCAATAAGATATCACAATTATGTCATAAACAAGGATGCTGATTCCCTGAGATCCGAGCTGCATCTTCTTGCGCTACGATTTTTAGTTCACTTCGATATTGCAGTTACGGAATGCTGCCCATAAAAACCTCTCAGTTAGATTTCCTACGCAAATGTGTGAACGAGTTTGGAAAAATATTTTCGGTGAAGATGGTAGTATCTTATTTTGTTTGGTGTGTGAAAAGAGTGTTCCTGAGAAACAATATCACATTGTGCAGCACATTAATACAACGCGGCATACAGAAAAGTTTAAGAATAAATCTAAGTTAAACCAGCAACTGATTAAAGGCAATGTTGGTGAACAATCGAGTTCTAGTGATACATTTTCCAAAGGCTTATGTTTAGCATTAGTGGGTTCAGATATTCCATTGCATAAATTGAATAATGTGCAGCTTCGTGTATTTTTAGAAAAAATACACAAATGAAAGGGTGCCGGGTGAATCTACATTGCGCAAAAACTATATGCCATGGTGTTTTCAAGAAGTGATTGGTAATATTCGGAATACATTGAAGCATGAAAACATATGGATTCCTATTGGTGAAACCACAGATGCATCGGGACAGTTCTGTAGTTGGTGCTATGAAAGCAGGTAGCAGATCATTTCTGCTGAATATACAAATACTCGACCGAATAAATCATTCAACTGTTGCCTCGTTCTTTATTGTGGCCAGAAGGGATACGGTATGACAATGTATTGCTAATTGTCAGTGATGCTGCCCCATATATTGTTAAAGCGGGAGTTTGCCCTAAATTAGTTCGCCTGACGTGCCTTGCTCATGGTTTACATCAAGTCGCTGAAACTGTTAGAAGCCAGTGTAAAGACGTGGATCTTCTTGTTTCTAGCGTGAAGAAAGTATTCGTAAAGTCACCGATTAGAATTCAAAAATTCAATGAACTACTTCCAAAATTATCTTTGCCTCCTCAGCCAGTTTTGACTCGGTGGGGAACGTGGTTAGAGGCTGTGTCATACTATGCAGGACATTTCAGTGAAGTGAAAACTGTTTTAAACTCCCTAAATGCAGATGATGCAGTCAGTATTGCCACAGCACAAGAATGTTTTGTTAAAAACGGCATGCAAGAAAAGATACAGTATACCCATAAAAATTTCTCCAAAATACCTGAAATTGTAAAGCAGTTGGAATTAAGCCCTTGGAACATCCACTTTCTCTGACTCACGAAGTTTCAGTAACATTGTCATCAGAAACACATGGGGTTGCAAAAATTGCGTTTGATAAACTCAGGTGCTACAGAAAAATTCCGGTTACATTTCTGTATCAAATTTCTAAAAAGCTTTTTGGCGAAGAAACGCATATTGAAGAGCAACTCACCGAAGAAGAACTGTAGTGCTTTCCTCATGCACCTGTGACATCATGCGACGTGGAAAGAACATTTTCTCTGTTCAAATCATTTTGCACTGATAGATGTAGGAGCTGTACACAGGAAAATCTCAGGATGACCTTCCTTGTGCATCATGTAACAGCCTTCAATAAGGTAAGCGTTCTGCGAAACTATTTATTATCACATTTGCATGCATTCGTTTTTGCTTTTTGTGGAGCTTATTTTCGTCATTTTTCGTGATTATTTGCTTGCTTATTTTACTATTTTATTTTTCTTAGAAATGCGGGCTTTAATTATAACTGCGCATATCGACTGTTTTGGAAGGTATCGATTTCCTGAACAAAAGACTGTCCGCTGCAGCTTGACCGTTTGGCGGTGAACAATACTTCAACATAAATAATTTTATCACGAGTTTAAAGTTGTCCATAGTTTTGATTCCTATACGAGATGCTTGATTTCCTGTAGCATAATTTTAATTCCTATGCCGCTTGCCTGCATAAGGTAGAGAAAGTACTGCATTCTATATGCAGATTTTATCGGTACACATGGTTTGAGGCTTCTGAGCGCCTCGTATTTAAAAATTTGCAAAATAGACATTCTTAATGTGAATGTGTGTGTGTAACAAAATTTTGCAGACATGTTCACTCACCGAAAACTAACACGCGAAAAAATGGTTTCTTGGATTTACTTTTACTTTCTCCACCATTTCTTACCTATGGGAGTTACAGTAAGTATTGTACTTTACCCCTAAAACTATCGAGATATCACTGAATAAATCAGTTTAGAAAATGGCCCATGTATATGGGGGAGAGGGAGCGAGACAGCGTTTTTGTGTATGTGTCTGCAAGTGTGACACTTAACCGACTTTTGGTTTGTAAGCTATACTGTTCACAGATGGACACCCAAACACACACACACACACACACACACACACACACACACACACACACACACACATACACACACGCGCGCGCACATACATGCACATAGAAGCATTTTTACTTTCTCTGCTGGTAAGTAGGGGAAGTATTGTATTCCACCCAAAAATTCGATGTCGAGATTTAACCAGAAATACATGTTTTGGGACCCCTGAACTCAAAAAAGCATTTTTAGAAAAAGGTCCGTGTGTGTGTGTATGTGTGTGTCAGTCTGTGTGAGTGTCTGTCAGTCTGTGGACAGCATAACACAAAAATGAAAATTAGGTTAAAAACCAAACTTAGTATTTAAGTTTGGTGTCTTTCAAGAATGCGACAAGAAGATTTTGAAGAAAATACTCCCACCCTAAACTACCCTTTACTTGAAAAATTTTTCGAAAATTTTGATTTTCTTGAAAATGACTAACGATTTTGATTAAAATGTCATATATTTGAGATATTTTTATGACAAATGAAATGTATATATCTTGAATTTTCTGGCTAAAGCCCCTGTAGTCGTATTTACTCTGGATGACTTTTGCATAACTGGTAAACCGTTAGAGATAGACCAAATCATACCGTATAAAAATGTAGATCTTGCTAAAATACACAATTTATCTCCGAATAAATTTTCTTGTAAGGTGAACCATTTCGAAAATATTCCTTGTTATTTGTGTCAGTTTCGGAAAACAAGACTTTCGTGAAATGGAATACCATTGTTCATTTTTTATATGTTAAGTGTGCAAAGAGAACGGAATCTCAAAGCTTTAAAACATTTGACTATCGCACAAAATCTACAGTATTGTAATATTCCCCTTGCACCAACAAGGAAATAAACAATAAGATAATTTGTACAAATGCTTATCTTAACTATCACGAAGAAGATATAGGAATAAGAGTTTGTAAGAATGGTTAGTACAAGAACAGAGAAAGTCATGTGAGTGCAACACATCAGAGTTTCATTCAATGACCTCAAAAAATGTTTGGGTGAAATTTCGATATCGAATTGTCGGGTAAAATGAACGCTTGCTCTACTTTTATAGTTATGTAGTAGAAAAAGTAAAACGTACTCTTTTATATTAACATCCACAAAACATAATGCCATATCGGAGGATGAATGAATGAAATTGGTGAAATGATGCTCAAATGACCCCGAGGTCCATAGAGCTTTACGTTACCGGACATTCGTCTTCTCAGGATAAGGGAAAACCGAGAGAGAGAGAGAGAGAGAGAGAGAGAGAGAGAGAGAGAGAGAGAGACACCTTTATCCGGAAAACTCAGCCTAACGAGATTCGAATTCGGGACCTCATGAAAGTGAAACAGACACGTTACCACCACACCACAGAGGAGACATTAAAAAGATCTTAAGTGTTTGCTCTGAGCGATAGTCAAATCATTTAAAGCTTTGAGACTCTGTTCTCTTTGCACGGCTAAGATATAAAAAGATGAATAACGATCTTCCATTTGACGAAAATTTAAGTAGTCCAAAACTCACACAGGTAACAAGGAATGTCTCCAAAATGGTTCACTCTACAAAAAAAAATTATTTGGGCATAAATTGTGTGTTTTAGTAAGATCTACATTTTGTATAGTAAGATTTGGTCTATCTGTTACGGTTTACTAGTTATGTAAAAGTCATCAAGAGCAAACAGGACTACGTGGACTATAGCCAGAAAATTCAAGATACACATTTCATTTGCCATAAAAATATCTTAAGCATATGGCTTTTTAATCAAATTCGTTAGAAAATAAACATTTTTTGAAAATGTTTCCATGTAAAGGGTAGTTTAGGGTGAAGGAATTTTCCTCAAAATTTTGTGTCGCATCTTTAAAAGCTATTAAACTTAAATACCAACTTTGGTTTAAACCGACTTTTCGTTTTTGAGTTATGCTGTTCATACACACACACACACACACACACACACACACACACACACACACACACACACACACACACACACACACACACAAACGCACACACCTTTTTCTAAAAATGATTTTTTGTTGTTTTCAAGAGGTTCTCAAGACACATATTTTCGGTGAAATTTGGACATCGAAGTTTTGTGTCGGAACCTCAAAGCTTTAAAAGATTTGACTATCACCAAAGCCTACTGTATTCTAATATTCCCCTTGCACCTACAAGGAAGTAAGCAATAAGATAATTTGTACAAGTTTTTATCTTAACTTATCTTACTTCCCTTACTTCCTATACGTTGTAGAGACAATAAAAAAAGCCTATTGGCCTATAAAGATATTATGGCCCGAGTAACGCCATGTAAATCGATCAGTACTAACCACCAAAATGATATAAAGACGACAGGTGTATTTCCATGAGCTTTCCATGTTATAAGCTACATTTCAGTGCAGTGGAGAAAAGGTTACAGAAACGATAATGGCATCAAATACATGGATATTTTTCTTATTCTCCTGTTAAAATCCATTCGTGGAAAGTGAAATCTGGAATATGTATACTTACTTGCACTTCGTAATCAGCACTGTTTCCATATTAACGGGAGTTTAAATTGACAGTAATGCTCTTTTCACAGACTGACTGCAATGCAAGTATTTACGTATCTCTAAATGAAATTTAATAAAGCTGAGATAACGTTTACGTTTTTGAAAATAAAACTGCCTTAATGGATTATTTATGACATTCACGTGGACGAAATTGCTTAATTTTATGCCGCAATGCTAGCAGCTGTTGATAAAACATCGATTAGTTAGTTTTTATTACCTACCTTGCCTGATGCTGCAACTTGTTCATTCAAAGATAGCCGTAAACGCTTTTATGTCCTATCATAGAAATATGCTAATCCAAATCACTGGTCATAATTAGACCTCCTAAAACTCTTTAATTAGGTACCTAAAATAGGTACTATCACAAATCAAAATAGGTTCCAAAATTACAGAAATAGGTGAACAAAAATTACATTTTATTTCCCATTACAAATTAGTCAAAACATTTGACAGTGTCTTTATTGTACATGTCCATAATTAGAGTCACAGTAAATAAGTAATACCTTTTCTAAGACTTCCATTGAGAAATTGCATCGCAATATGAGCGTTCCACATTAACCAATGTCACCGGAGCACATTTAAATGTTGGTAATAGACGCAAGGGAACAGAACATTAATGTTCAGATGTTTTTCCAGACAAGATGTCGGCACATTTTCCATCCCAGGCGACCGCATGTGGGATATGTGGTGAACCGGTGGTTTTGCTCCGGGCTCTCCTGTTTCCCCGCCATCTCATTCCACCGGTGCTCCACCTTCATTTCATGTATCATCAGTGTCACCGCCTGCGGTGCTGCATGAAGTAAAAGCGAGGTTAAACACTACAAAAAATCTGATGTGTTGCACTAACATGATTTTCTCTACTCTTGTACTAACCATTTTTACAGGATTTTATTCCTATATCTTCTTCGTGTTAGTTGAGATATTTGTACAAATTATCGTATTCCTTATTTCCTTGTAGGTACAAGGGGAATATTAGAATACAGTAGGCTTTGAGCGATAGTCAAATCTTTTAAAGCTTTGAGATCCCGCTCTCTTTGTACGCTTAACATATAAAACTATGAACAACGATGTTCCATTTCATGAAAGTTTTAAATTTGCGAAACTGACACAAATAACAAGGAATGCCTCCGAAATGGTTCACTCTACAAAAAATTATCTGGGCATAAATTGTGTGTTTTAGCGAGATCTACATTTTTTGTACAGTAAGATTTTGTCTATCTCTTACGGTTTATGAGTTATTCAAAAGTCATCCAGAGTATACAGGACTACATAGGCCATAGACACAACATTCAAAATATACATTTCATTTGCCATACAAATATCTTAAACATATGGCATTTTAATCAAAATCAAAATTTTCGAAAAATTTTCCATGTAAAGGGTAGTTTAGGGTGGACTATTTTCTTCAAAATCTTAGTGTCGCATCCTTGAAAGAAATTAAACTTAAATACCAACTTTGGTTTTTAGCTTTTCGTTTCTAAGTTATACTGTCCACATACTGACAGACAGACACACAGAGTGGCAGACAGACAGACACACAGACTGACAGGCAGACACACAATCGGACCTTTTTCTCATTTTTTTTAATTCAGGGGTCTCAAAGCATATATTTCCGGTGAAATCTCTACATCGAATTTTTGGGTGGAATACAATACTTCCTCTACTTACCAGTAGAGAAAGTGAAAATGCAATATTTCCTCCCATGTTAGAGTAGTATTTGTTGTAAAGTTATATTTTACTTTTTCTACTACGTAGGCAGAGGAAATACTGTATTACACCCAAAAATTCTATATCAAGATTTTACCGAAAAACATGTTTGGAGACCATTCTGAATTAAAAAGTTCAAAATGAGTGAGTGATTGAGTGAGTGAGTGAGTGATTGAGTAAGTGAGTGAGTGAGAGAACAGCATATGTAATCAAAAACGCAATGTAAAATGAATGTCTTATTTTGTGTTTAAGTTCAGTAACTCCCAAGGATGACATCCGAATGTTTTATTTTCTCAAAAATGCCACTACCATTTTCATGAAAATGCAACTTATTTAAGAAATGTACAAGGCAAATAAAATGTATATATTGAATGTTGTAGCAATAAGTTGTGCAGCAGTCATCATTGGAAAGGAATTTTGTACAATTTTGTATAAATGTATACCTTAAGAGATAAACAAAAACGAGCCTTAAAAACTGCAGAAATATTTAAAACATACAATTTATTTTAAATAAGTTTCATGGTATCATCCATTACCGAGAAATCCGTTGTTATTGTTTGCATTTCTCAATACTTTGTCATTTTAAAGTGATGTCGTTATTCAGTTGTCTGTCGCGATGTAATGGAAGGAGTACAGATCTCAAGGAAAATGCATAACAAACAACTGATAAACATTTTACTGTGTTTATTACCATAACACAATGAATAGAGCGCGGTATGCAGTCACACGCGATACTGTTTGGGCACGGAGAATTAATGACGTAACTGGCAGCCGTCGTATATGCACGCGCAGCAGGGGAGCTGTGCATGTTATCTACGAGAGCAACAGAACCCATGTGTATTAAACCTGTGGCTTTTTGCACGCCTAACCGCCCTCTAATAATGAAACTATTTGCGCAATCGTTTATCTCAAATAACTAAGTAAATAGAAGAATACACTTTCACAAAAATTGCTTGTAGATACAAGTAAAATATAGTGGGTAGAGAAAGCCATGTAAATATAACACACCAGATAATTTTTTTCTTCTTAAATAAGGTTCGTTCACTCGCCTACCTTTCCTACTCTTGTTTGCTATTTTGTATTTAACGTATTACACAGTCTATACCTCTTCAAGCATGAATATTGATTTTTCCTATTCTTCACAATAGGTAATCTGAAGGACACGTGTACCGATTATAAAAACAAAATCCGTACACACCTTAACAAGGCGACAATGCAATTTCTGCTTTCCCCAAGCAGAATAAGATTGCAAGATTGCTTGAAGCAGTTTCCCGAATTTTCACTCGAAATCCTATCAACACATTTTATTTATTAATTATGAAGTACTTATAGGTATTAATACAGTTGCACATTATAATTTCTTTTGATAGAGGATAAAAATGACACAATTATTTCTCTTAATTTAGAGCAAAAATTGGCCCTTCCCTTTGCTCTAAATGACGCCCCTGCATTTAAATGGCTTACTAAACTAACCCCGTGGTGTAAGAGCCCTTTCCGGGCCAAGGCCTACCGCCCGGCCGCTGTGTCCCCCACTTCTACCCATCACAGGCGTCATCAATGGGGTATAGTACCGGAGGTGGAACGTGGTCAACGCCCCGCTCCCCTCGGCTGCTTATGCGGTCTTTGCAACCAGAGACAGCTACTTCTCAATCAAGTAGTTTCCCAATTGATTCATCAGGGATTGACGAGGCTGAGTGCACCCCGGATCAGGTCTCCCAGCGGGAGAAATTTCCCACGCCGATACTGAGAATCGAACCCCACCTCCCGCTCATCTAAATAACTACCTATATTAATTGTTTGTTTTATAAATTAAACTGTATGGACACTTTTAGTTAACTATAGCTTTGTTATGCATTCTATTTCCCGTTTATACTAAATTAGGTGCACACTAAATGCGTTATGAGAAGCACTAATAAATGAAAGGTTCACATATGTTGGACTTCATACTCTGTTCAAATTTTGTAGAGTAGCACGCAGCTTGGTTTGAAATCGCGGTTTTTCCTATATAGGTAAATTCTAGAGGACGTGAGAAGTTTCAGCACTGCCAGTGTTATTTATTGTGCTTGTATGTCAGTTGATAGATAAAATACATTATATGTATTAGCTTTATTATTATTATTATTATTATTATTATTATTATTATTATTATTATTATTATTATCATCATCATCATCATCATCATCATCATCATCATCATCATCATCATCATCATTATTATTATTATTATTATTATTATTATTATTATTATTATTATTATTATTATTATTATTATTATTATTATTATTATTATAGGGCTCGGGTGCGCAAGTGTGGCTCTTGGTGTCACTGCCCGGTGACGTAATCTCTCCCACTACAGTAGTCCATTACGTCAGTGTGACATCTGAGCACAGACAGCACTGACCGCCGACAGCATACAACAGGGAGCAGTATGTCAACAATGTGACAATGTTTCCATGCTAACTGGGAAACTGGTTATTTTGTTATTAAATAATAATGTAAACATTATTTCGTTAACCGCATCAGTAAATACATTTATAGGAAATGTAACAAAATGGAATAACGAACTATCTGCCGCAGATAGGTGCAATTTCCCGTGCATACAGTTGATACAGTCCTTACATGTTATAAGTCCATTAGTTGGCTACAGATAAATCCTACACGAACCATCTGCTACATTCGAATCCAATTTTTTATCTAAAACTATGGGAAATGAAATGTCTATTCACAAACCCTCTAAATGTTCCTTCATCATCATCATCATCATCATCATCATCATCATCATCATTTGATCTGCAAGATGAATTACAGTACTTAGAAACCATAGTTACTGATTCAAATACGAAAAATGCAAACTGCAATTTTTACAGACAGTTGTCAAGTGAAAGTTTCCTCAAAATGCAGCCCACCTTATGACAATTTTGGCACATCATTGTGTAAACAAACTTTTTCCAAAATGAGTTTAATAAAATGTAATGTAAAGTCTACATTAACCGTCAGGCATTCAGGTGGTTACTTTGATTAACCTGGATATTGAGGGGTTAGTGAAAACGCTTGCAATCATCAGCACAGAGAAGTAAATAAAAAGCACCTCATACAAAATAAATAATCTCGATTTTGTGACGGTTTAGTACACAAACGAATGTTTACAGTGCAAAGGCAATTTACATGGTTCGCCACTGAACAAGTAGGGGAGGCTTCGTTACGTCATAGCAGTGGTTTGAGGACTGAAGCGTTTGCCCCCTCAGCAGCGTGAATTGCACAGCTGTGTTACAGGGTTTCATTGACATGTTATAAACATTTATTGGTTAGCTTTTCGCCTTGTTTATTGATACAGCATCAAATTCTTAGCAGTTTTCGGAATAGATTAAATATATGGCTGGCCAACTGTGATTACGACACGTTCTTACCTATCTTAACGACGGTAGCTCAGTCGGTATGGTAACTGTCTCTGCTTCGTACGTACCTGCCTGGAAAAGAAGCTGGCACTCTCCGATGGATGTCTCTACTGCTGCTGGGCTCCGTTGATCTCAAAATGGATTTAGAAGATATTGTTGGCATGAGCCTGTAGGATTGGTTCGTATCTCAGGCGCGAGATCGGACCACAAACACTAGGTAAGGATGCACACCTTTTATTACGGTCTTTGACTCCACTATGGAAGCTGGGCCTGTCTACGATCGTCTCCGCTAGTGGCGACGCCAGTATTGTTACGGCAGGCGCTTTCGTTCTTCAACTTCACCCATCTCGTCTCTCGCAAAATCACTTGCTCATCGATATCTTCATGACTCTAGTTTCGCGTAATCAGCAACTGACTTGATTCGCACGATCACCGAGGTTGTGATTACACCTTACGTCGCGGTTTTTGCCTTTCTTTTTCTTTTTGCGCGAAATTGAATGCTTCACTTTTCTAGGTCTAGCGTCTATATCACAAATCAGTGCCCCGATCCTGTTATTTTCACTATATACCGGGTGGAAGGTTGCTTCAGCCATACGTTAACCAGGGATTCTACATGATGAGTGTAACAAATATATCCAACACAGCTATTGTCAATAAAGAGCCGTTTCCCCGAAAACAAATTTGTCAAATATTTGGGCCCATCTAGCTTCTTAACGAATGGATATAAATCGTTTATTATTTCACTAACTGTCGCGCAAATAGTGTGTGAACAATACTGCAAAGCCTTTTTATTTTAATTCGAATGGATTTAGCCACAATTTAATGTTAAAATGGCATGCGAAGTTGAATTTCTAGGAGAAATGGGACAACGCCGCCTTGCGTACGTTAACTTGTTCTCATGGTGGGCATAGAGATAGAGATAAAAGGGAGTGGTTAGAGAAGGTTTCGCCTGACATTACTGAAAGTGAGGAGGAAGTGTAGGTCAAATGATACTGGGGTGGCAACTTCAGCTGTGGAGATCATTAGTTTTATTTCAGTCCGGTAAAGTACAGACGAACGCCATTGTTTTACGAAAATTAAGAGAAAGACTTTTATTTATTTGTATGTTAAAGTCAATTACTATTGTTTTAGCTTTAACGAATAATAATAGTAATAATTAAAGGCCGGAGGGATGTGCGCTCGCATGCGATACAGGTTAGCTGAACGCAAGAGTGTAAATGACGTCAGAAGTACAGCACGGCCAACAAATGTGCAAACAACCGCCACTATAGAAGGAAGAGCCGAAAACAACGTAACATTTACTCTGCAAACTAGTGAAGCATTGCCTTGCAAGTGTATGCAGGTGTAAGGTCAAGGTGTAATATAATGCGACTGTTTTGTTTCTTCTCGCAGTGAGTTGCAGACGTGGAGTGATAGTATTCTTTAGTGTTCATAAGATGCTTGTAGGTTGTCTGCAGTGAGACGATTTTCATGGTCTGGCTGTACCCAGCTGCAATTGTTTACATGCGCGAGCGATAACAGTAAAATTCATGTGCAGTATATCCACCGAAAAACGTACACGCCTCTGGGCTTTAGTAATAATAATAATTAATAATAGTAATAATAATAGCAATAATAATAATAATAATAATAATAATAATAATAATAATAATAATAATAATAGAAGAAGAAAAAGAAGAAGAAGAAGAGGAGGAGGAGGAAGAAGAAGAAGAAGAAGAAGAATGTCCATTACTAAGAAAACCTGTATCTCTATGTCAGGCTGTCAGCATTGTTTTAGCCCTAAAATTTGATTCAGTTTTCTGCTTGCTTAACAATGGAAAACTGAATCTTCGCTATTACTTGAACGAATGCGTCAATTCACACCTTTCTGGCATAACATTTGGATTCGTGTCAATTTACTGAAATAGTGGCCCGCTCGAGTGTACCACGCCACGCGGCATGTGTTTTGTTTATATCGAAACACACGCCGGTCCAGGACCTTCTAGATTCCGGACCTGACACAAGCATTCAAGATGGCGGCCGTATGTGGTGAGAACTACTTATAAACAACTCGTCTACAGGCTACGATTTCAACGCAGTAAAATAAAAATGTGGTGTAATAACACGCCTATTTTGTGAATATGGGCTGTGTTAAACACAAAAACACTGTCAAACATAAAATCAAGTAAACAAAAAAGAATGACATTTAATATTAAACGATAACCCATGGGCATTGAAATATATAACCTCAAATAACATTCATGCAATCTACAGTTCTACATGCCATTATGTAACTGCATTAAACACTCAAATTACAAAGAAGATAGACAAAACTGCAAGCAGCATGTTACTTAAATAAAACAGAAATGTTGACATTGAGTTGACTCAGAATTATTAATCATTGTTTACACTGTTTTTCACACTGTACCATGTACATAATGTTATATACCTACACAAAACATATACTGGATAGCTGATATACAAATGCTGCCATTTAGAGTAATTAGCTATCCACTGAGTTTAAAAGCTTTAGAGTGGAATTTTGCTTTTACTGAAAACTTTTGATTACTCAGTTTGCAACAACATATTACTCAGCACTTCATGATACTTCATTTTACAGGAGGAATCCACAAAAACAGATGAAATATTAAAAATAATAACCCTAAAACAGCACTGTAAATGAAATATATGAAATACATAACCTTAAATCAGCATTGTAAAACAATTTTGCTACAGTCTACAGTTTTACATGCAGCAACATAACACTATTATAAACTACAGCTACACATTTAAATTACAAAGACAATAGATAATTTATAAATACAAGCACCAAACTACATACGTGAAACAAACTGTTGTTGGTGTTGCAGCTGTCACTAATTGAGTTCACTCGAAATTGTCTTTCACTATTTACACTATTCACAATGTTATATATACACCGGCAACTAACACACATAACGCTGCAATTTATAGTAATTAAATACTGAATTTACAAGCTTTACGTTGCAATTTACCTTTTGTTTTAACCGAAAGTTTCTCATTTTTAAGTTTACAATAATTATTCAAAAATATATTTCTTAGAAGTTTGCAACACTTCTTTACAAGTTTTTGTAGAGGTAGCCCACGTTGACAAATGTGCTCAAAGTCCACGGAGTGCAGTTCAAAATGAATCCTTTCTTATAATAAACTCGGCAGCAAAATGTTTTATCCATACAGCTGACTCCTTTGATGGCGTAAACTGTTCACGGTGTATGCATCTTGTCCACTTTTCTCTAAGCTCTTTATCTTTTGGAAAAATAAATACCTGTTGGAACTAATGGTCCATCTTTGTTGTAATTGGATTTGCATCCGGAAACGCAACAGTTGCGGGGCATTGCGATGTTTGAGGTTAGGTACTATGGCAATAATAACACACTACTGGAACAATTTTTCTTCAAGAACCTTTCACCACTGTAATCGTGGCACAAATTGTACTTGCAAACAGATAAATTAACCACACTATACGTCTAATGTAGCCATAGTCTTAGATGGAATACAATAAACATAAACACGTTGAAAGCAAATGGCACAGTCAGCACGTTATTGGATTTATCCCTGTTCCCTATGCTGTCCAAATAAAAGCTTTTAAACACTCGCTTCGTTAATAAGAAGACAAACTTACATAGGAATTATAACAAACAATAATTCAAAGGCATAGAAAACAATACGGATAGCGTGTGGAAACACCTCAGAAATCACCAACTACCGGCGCCATTTTTTACAACTCAGATGCCAGTGTCAGGTCCGTCATCTAGAGGTCCTGACCGGTCGGATGTGTTGTTTACGACATGACTGAGGCAGTGCTGGCCAGGAGGCACACGCCAGTCAGATGTTTTGTTGAGATCTGGAAGCACACGATGGTCAGGCACATAGTACAGTTGATAGCAGTTCGACTACAGAACTAGCAGTGTAGAGTTGGTTGCTGTGAGCTCTGTGTTTCCGTTCTGTTCTGCGCTATACAAAATTTTGTATATCAGAATCATCAGGTGTTGCCGCATTGAAAGACTTAGGGGAATAACTTGGTACAAATAATATCACTGTGGATGGAGAAAACGTGGAATGTATGTTGTGCCATTCAGAAATAGGAAATTGTAGAGAGATACGAAAATTGTTAAAGCAATACCGTAATACAATATATATATAAGTCATTTGTTGCATCGCCTGATACTAAGAAGGAAGAATAACAATAAAGTTCACCACCACAAATGGGTGAAATGATTGGGGAACGGATTTTTACGTGCCATAAAACTTGAACATATTTTATTTTTTGTAAGAACATTGTAAGAAAAATATGCATTAAAATACAAAAATATTTTGTTTCAATATTACAAAACTGCATATACTTATGTTTAAAAAAATCACTCACTACTGGTGCTGAGACATTGGTGGACTGAAACAACTCGTTCTCACAGTGAGCCACGAAAACTTTCTCCAAGTTTTCCATCACAAACCGATGTCGGTTGTATCGAAACAATGCACGATACCGGGAGAAGGATCTTTCAACATGACATGCAGATAGTCTTGAATATTTCATCAAAGGAATTTCAGTGTCACATACATTTTCAATTTCGCCAACGTCTATTTCCGCTTACAAAACCTTGGAAATTTTACACATAGTATGAAATCCACCCTTTTTTCGAACACACTTTTAAATTTATGTTTAATAGTTTCCACTTTTGGACCTTCGAATGAAAGAATTTTTTCACAATGTCGTGAACTTCATTAACTGTATCAGTAACAAGCTGGTTGATGTTTCTAACTTGTTCATAGAGTGAAACAAAACAAAAATTAAATGTGCAGATATGTAAAACAAATAATGTCGTTGAGTAAGTTCTGAAGAACTCCAATTGAATAACCTTCATCCTTATGCAGTTCATCAGTCATAGATTTAAAATTTCAAAATTGTTTGCATAATACTTGCTGCTTCCAACCAATGCCTCCAATGAGTAACTATGTGTCTAGATGGAAGTGCAAGATCTGGATTTTTAGTTCTGAAAAAATAAATTCTTATTGGCGCTTTCACGAACACCTTTTTGCCATTTCAGATCAATTCGTTCACTTCAGGATATTATAATGTACGTATCTACTCGCATACTCTGTGTAAATAATTTACTATACAGGCTAATTACGTCATGTGTGGGAAGCTTACAGAAGGACCTTCATATATGGAGCAGCATCCACAAGTAAAACATCATCAAGTTTCATCATATTTGGCCGTAACAACTGGAAAGATTCATTGAATAGGCCAGCCATTGTTACGTGAGTCGATGCTGATATTTCATCATTTTCCAGCACACCTACCACATTTCCCATTTTCCTACCGCTTGACTCTGATAGTTCGTAAACGCTTACCCAATATGTTCTTATTTTCACATTCTGCTCCGATCTTTGCTAGTATTTCTTCGTAATAGGCAGGTACATGCAATTTTCTTAATGTTAATTCAAAATTTGTGTATTTCGTAAGAAACTTTCTAAGCTCTGGACTTCTCGATAATACAATAAAGAAATATCACATGAAGAAAAAGTTTTGCATAAATCTGCATAATCTTTGCCAATTTTTGAAACTACGGTATGTGAAAAGGTAAAGGTACTATCTACTATACTGCTCGCCAAAGTTAAAGGCATGTGAACGCTGGCCAATGCTCAAGCGGAGCGCTGTTGCCAAGCGTAGTGCGTGTACCGGCACAGGTTCTGTACTATCTTTCACCTTCAGCTAAATCTGCACGAAGGGTCACCTAATTCTCAGGCGTGCTTGCATAGATGGTATGGGAATTAAATTAGTCATGTACTTCCCTTGCTGTCCAAAGGACGTGGCAGCCATGTCACCTCTTAGCTCACTCACCTCATAGTTTTAAAAAGCAATATTTCAGCAATCCTTCTACATTAACGGGCAAACATTGCAAATTTAACTTCAGTGCACCTGCAGAAGTTCACTCAACATGCTTTATTATTTATTTATTTATTTGTTTATTTATTTGTTTATTTATTTATTTACCTTATCCTTGTTTCTTTCTTTCTTTTTTCTCTTTTCTCTTTTTTATTTTTTTTTTATTTATTTTATTTTATTATTACTATTATTTTTTTTTTTTTTTTTTTTTTTTTTTTTTTTTTTTGCATTAACGTCCTCCAACAGTCATATCGGACGAATGAATGAACTGAAATATGTGAAATGATGCTTAAATGAGCCCGAGGTCCATGGAGCTTTAAGTTACCCGACATTCATCTTCTCAGGGTAGGGAAAACCTCGGAAAAAAACCTTACCCGGATAACTTACCCTAAGCGAGATTCGAACTCGCGACCTCTTGAACGTGAGGCAGACACGCTATCCATCACGCTACCGAGGTGGGTGGTGTTTCTTTCTTAACGAGAATGTCGTTATTTATATAATCCATGTGAAATAAAACGTTATACAAACTAATGAAATCTATTTCGTTACATATTTTTATTCCGCATAGCGTTGTAACTTTCCCGCCGTCCTATGAATGCTGCAGTACGATTGCAATTATTTTCAAACTGAATGCTTATAAGATATTAACTGCAATTGCTGCAAATAAAGCAGGCAACACGCCTACCTCAACTGTCAATCATGCCTTCCGGAATTAATATTTCCCTTTGACTATTCACAAAGGCATCTCTATAAATTTCGTAGACTATCACCATATTACGAAAGCGCGTAATAGTGTAAAATACGGTTTTAATTGTCATAAAATGCATTGTTACAAGTTCTGGATGCCAGGGAATAATGTAATTAGTGATTAATTAAACAGAATGCAGTTGTAGATTACTTCAGCGGAAGCAACCTTTGCACCTTTCTTTCTCACGTTTACGAACAGTGGTGAATAACAGCCACTTTCCTCCGGGAGGAGGGGGGGGGGGCGATATTAAGCTTGACTAGAGGAAAGAATGTTAATAAGTACATTTACAATATATATATATTGTCCTCTCGGGAGGACTTTTTAATTCCCCGGGTCACCCCCTGAATTCATCACTGTTTACGAATGAAGTTAATCCATACTGCGTTCTCATATGACAATGCACAAGATTTGTTGTTAAATTTAAAAATTATAACAAAGAAAAAAGACTAATTATGCGTTTTTAGCAGAATTATTTAAAAAATCTATTTATATAAAATGTTACAAAAATAAATATTTTTATGTGAAATAGAGATTTCATATACGATTGAAGTGTGGCGTTTCGGGAATTTCTATTTTAGTTACAGTTTATCTATAAGAAAAAAATCTGATGTGTTGCACTCACATGACTTTCTCTACTCTTGTACTAACCATTCTTACAAACTCTTATTCCTATATCTTCTTTCTTGTTGAGACAAACATTTGTACAAATTATCTTATAGCTTATTTCGTTGTAGGTGCAAGGGGAATGTTAGAATATAGTAGGCTTTGTGCGATAGTCAACTGTTTGAGATTCTGTTGTCTTTACACACTTGTCACATAAAAAGAAATGAACAACGATGACCCATTTCACGAAAGTTCTAAGTTTTCCGAAACTCACACGCATAACAAGGAATATCTCCGAAATGGTTCACCCTACAAGAAAATTTATTGAGACATAAACTGTGTGTTTTAGCAAGATCTACGTTTTTTGTATAGTATGATTTGGTCTATCTCGAACGGTTTACCAGTTATGCAAAAGTCGCCCAGAGTAAATACGACTACAGGGGCTATAATCAGAAAATTCAAGATATACATTTTAATTGTCATCAAAATATCTCAAACATATGGCATTTTAATAAAAATCGTTAGAGCCTTCAGCGTTCTTTCTTTACTTTGGCTAATGGTTGGGTTGTTGCCTCAACAATTGAAAGCCACTTGTAAAAACGTGATGATTATAATTAAATAAGTAATTGTAATACTTATTAATTACGAAAGTGCCACTGCAAGTTATTGCAGCATTATTGGAGAGATTGAGAAAATTTGGTTTGAATAGGCGCCACTCAATCCTCCTGACACTTATAATTGCTTAGCATGTAAAATCCTCTTCTCCTCGTTCAATTGCTAAGTCGTTATTACTTGTTCAGTAGCTTTGCCTGGCCAGAGACTGCTAGAAAGGGCGTGAAATCACTTAAAAAGGGTTTTTAAGCTACTAATTACAACAAGTTTGAGTAGGAAGTAATTATGTTACTTTATTGTATACGAGGCACAAAGGAATTTAAAATATTACAATTACAACACACACATAAATTCACGAAGATTGCAGTTTATAGCTTTACCGAGATTTTAAATTTATGTATGAGTCGCCGCGCATAAGCCAAAAGTTTAAGTCACTAGGATGAGAGCCGAAATGATCTTCATGTTAATTTAGCCTACTCTATGATGAGCCGAAATAATTTCTTGAAGTAAAAATTTTCCTATTCTACGCAATGTTGCCAAATAATTCTTGATGTGAATTTAGCCTATCAATTTCTAGTGTACTTACTTAATTCGCGCGTGCTCTAAGTAATGTCTCGGCGTAATAGTTTGCGGCTTCCCTGTTCGTGTGTTATTCCTCGATCTCCTGTTCGTGTGTTATTCTTCGACCCTTCTGCTCGTGTGTTATTCTTCGACTCTCCTGTTCGTATGTTATTCTTCGATCTCCTGTTCGTGTGTTATTCTTCGACCCTTCTGCTCATGTGGTATTCTTCGACTCTCCTGTTCGTATGTTATTCTTCGACCCTTCTGCTCATGTGTTATTCTTCGACCCTTCTGCTCGTGTGTTATTCTTCGACTCTCCTGTTCGTGTGTTATTCTTCGACCCTTCTGCTCATGTGTTATTCTTCGACTCTCCTGTTCGTATGTTATTCTTCGACCCTTCTGCTCATGTGTTATTCTTCGACTCTCCTGTTCGTGTTTTATTCTTCGACTCTCCTGTTCGTATGTTATTCTTCGACTCTCCTGTTCGTATGTTATTCTTCGACTCTCCTGTTCGTATGTTATTCTTCGACTCTCCTGTTCGTGTGTTATTCTTCGACTCTCCTGTTCGTGTGTTGTTCTTCGACTCTCCTGCTCGTATGTTATTCTTCGACTCTCCTGTTCGTATGTTATTCTTCGACTCTCCTGTTCGTATGTTATTCTTCGACTCTCCTGTTCGTATGTTATTCTTCGACTCTCCTGTTCGTATGTTATTCTTCGACTCTCCTGTTCGTATGTTATTCTTCGACTCTCCTGTTCGTGTGTTATTCTTCGACTCTCCTGTTCGTGTGTTGTTCTTCGACTCTCCTGCTCGTATGTTATTCTTCGACTCTCCTGTTCGTATGTTATTCTTCGACTCTCCTGTTCGTATGTTATTCTTCGACTCTCCTGTTCGTGTGTTATTCTTCGACTCTCCTGTTCGTGTGTAGTTCTTCGACTCTCCTGTTCGTATGTTATTCTTCGACTCTCCTGTTCGTGTGTTATTCTTCGACTCTCCTGTTCGTGTGTTATTCTTCGACTCTCCTGTTCGTATGTTATTCTTCGACTCTCCTGTTCGTATGTTATTCTTCGACTCTCCTGTTCGTGTGTTATTCTTCGACTCTCCTGTTCGTGTGTTGTTCTTCGACTCTCCTGCTCGTATGTTATTCTTCGACTCTCCTGTTCGTATGTTATTCTTCGACTCTCCTGTTCGTGTGTTATTCTTCGACTCTCCTGTTCGTGTGTTGTTCTTCGACTCTCCTGCTCGTATGTTATTCTTCGACTCTCCTGTTCGTGTGTTATTCTTCGACTCTCCTGTTCGTATGTTATTCTTCGACTCTCCTGCTCGTATGTTAATCTTCGACTCTCCTGTTCGTGTGTTATTCTTCGATCTCCTGTTCGTATGTTATTCTTCGACTCTCCTGCTCGTATGTTAATCTTCGACTCTCCTGTTCGTGTGTTATTCTTCGATCTCCTGTTCGTATGTTATTCTTCGACTCTCCTGCTCGTATGTTATTCTTCGACTCTCCTGCTCGTATGTTAATCTTCGACTCTCCTGATCGTGTGTTATTCTTCGACTCTCCTGTTCGTATGTTATTCTTCGACTCTCCTGTTCGTGTGTTATTCTTCGACTCTCCTGTTCATATGTTATTCTTCGACTCTCCTGTTCGTATGTTATTCTTCGACTCTCCTGCTCGTATGTTATTCTTCGACTCTCCTGCTCGTATGTTAATCTTCGACTCTTCTGCAGGTATGTTTTTCTTCGACTCTCCTGTTCGTATGTTATTCTTCGATCTCCTGCTCGTGTGTTGTTCTTCGACTCTCCTGCTCGTATGTTATTCTTCGACTCTCCTGTTCGTATGTTATTCTTCGACTCTCCTGCTCGTATGTTATTCTTCGACTCTACTGCTCGTATGTTTTTCTTCGACTCTCCTGCTCGTATGTTATTCTTCGACTCTCCTGTTCGTATGTTATTCTTCGACTCTCCTGCTCGTATGTTATTCTTCGACTCTCCTGCTCGTATGTTATTCTTCGACTCTCCTGCTCGTATGTTAATCTTCGACTCTTCTGCTCGTGTGTTGTTCTTCGACTCTCCTGCTCGTATGTTAATCTTCGACTCTTCTGCAGGTATGTTTTTCTTCGACTCTCCTGCTCGTGTGTTGTTCTTCGACTCTCCTGTTCGTATGTTATTCTTCGACTCTCCTGCTCGTATGTTTTTCTTCGACTCTCCTGTTCGTATGTTAATCTTCGACTCTTCTGCTCGTGTGTTGTTCTTCGACTCTCCTGCTCGTATGTTAATCTTCGACTCTTCTGCAGGTATGTTTTTCTTCGACTCTTCTGCTCGTGTGTTGTTCTTCGACTCTCCTGTTCGTATGTTAATCTTCGACTCTTCTGCAGGTATGTTTTTCTTCGACTCTCCTGCTCGTGTGTTGTTCTTCGACTCTTCTGCAGGTATGTTTTTCTTCGACTCTTCTGTTCGTATGTTGTTCTTCGACTCTCCTGTTCGTATGTTATTCTTCGACTCTCCTGCAGGTATGTTTTTCCTCGACTCTCCTGCTCGTGTGTTGTTCTTCGACTCTTCTGCAGGTATGTTTTTCTTCGACTCTTCTGTTCGTATGTTGTTCTTCGACTCTTCTGTTCGTATGTTGTTCTTCGACTCTTCTGTTCGTATGTTGTTCTTCGACTCTCCTGCTCGTGTGTTGTTCTTCGACTCTTCTGCAGGTATGTTTTTCTTCGACTCTCCTGTTCGTATGTTTTTCTTCGACTCTCCTGATCGTGTGTTGTTCTTCGACTCTCCTGTTCGTATGTTATTCTTCGACTCTCCTGTTCGTATGTTATTCTTCGACTCTCCTGTTCGTGTGTTATTCTTCGACTCTCCTGTTCGTATGTTATTCTTCGACTCTCCTGTTCGTATGTTATTCTTCGACTCTTCTGCAGGTATGTTATTCTTCGACTCTCCTGTTCGTATGTTATTCTTCGACTCTCCTGTTCGTATGTTATTCTTCGACTCTCCTGTTCGTATGTTATTCTTCGACTCTCCTGCTCGTATGTTATTCTTCGACTCTCCTGCTCGTATGTTATTCTTCGACTCTCCTGCTCGTATGTTATTCTTCGACTCTCCTGTTCGTGTGTTATTCTTCGATCTCCTGCTCGTGTGTTGTTCTTCGACTCTCCTGTTCGTGTGTTATTCTTCGACTCTCCTGTTCGTGTGTTATTCTTCGACTCTCCTGTTCGTGTGTTATTCTTCGACTCTCCTGTTCGTATGTTTTTCTTCGACTCTCCTGTTCGTATGTTATTCTTCGATCTCCTGCTCGTGTGTTGTTCTTCGACTCTCCTGTTCGTGTGTTATTCTTCGACTCTCCTGTTCGTATGTTATTCTTCGACTCTTCTGCGGGTATGTTATTCTTCGACTCTCCTGTTCGTATGTTTTTCTTCGACTCTCCTGTTCGTATGTTATTCTTCGATCTCTTGCTCGTGTGTTGTTCTTCGACTCTCCTGTTCGTGTGTTATTCTTCGACTCTCCTGTTCGTGTGTTATTCTTCGACTCTCCTGTTCGTGTGTTATTCTTCGACTCTCCTGTTCGTGTGTTATTCTTCGACTCTCCTGTTCGTATGTTTTTCTTCGACTCTCCTGTTCGTATGTTATTCTTCGATCTCCAGCTCGTGTGTTGTTCTTCGACTCTCCTGTTCGTGTGTTATTCTTCGACTCTCCTGTTCGTGTGTTATTCTTCGACTCTCCTGTTCGTGTGTTATTCTTCGACTCTCCTGTTCGTATGTTTTTCTTCGACTCTCCTGTTCGTATGATATTCTTCGACTCTCCTGTTCGTGTGTTATTCTTCGACTCTCCTGTTAGTGTGTTATTCTTCGACTCTCCTGTTCGTATGTTATTCTTCGACTCTTCTGCAGGTATGTTATTCTTCGACTCTCCTGTTCGTGTGTTATTCTTCGACTCTCCTGTTCGTGTGTTATTCTTCGACTCTCCTGTTCGTATGTTATTCTTCGACTCTCCTGTTCGTATGTTATTCTTCGACTCTTCTGCAGGTATGTTATTCTTCGACTCTCCTGTTCGTGTGTTATTCTTCGACTCTCCTGTTCGTATGTTATTCTTCGACTCTCCTGTTCGTATGTTATTCTTCGACTCTTCTGCAGGTATGTTATTCTTCGACTCTCCTGTTCGTATGTTATTCTTCGACTCTCCTGTTCGTATGTCATTCTTCGACTCTTCTGCAGGTATGTTGTTCTTCGACTCTCCTGTTCGTATGTTATTCTTCGACTCTCCTGTTCGTATGTTTTTCTTCGACTCTCCTGTTCGTATGTTATTCTTCGACTCTCCTGTTCGTATGTTATTCTTCGACTCTCCTGTTCGTATGTTATTCTTCGACTCTCCTGTTCGTATGTTATTCTTCGACTCTCCTGTTCGTATGTTATTCTTCGACTCTCCTGTTTGTATGTTATTCTTCGACTCTTCTGCAGGTATGTTATTCTTCGACTCTCCTGTTCGTATGTTATTCTTCGACTCTCCTGTTCGTATGTTATTCTTCGATCTCCTGTTCATATGTTATTCTTCGACTCTCCTGTTCGTATGTTATTCTTCGACTCTCCTGTTCGTATGTTATTCTTCGACTCTCCTGTTCGTATGTTATTCTTCGACTCTCCTGTTCGTGTGTTATTCTTCGACTCTCCTGTTCGTGTGTTATTCTTCGACTCTCCTGTTCGTATGTTATTCTTCGACTCTTCTGCGGGTATGATATTCTTCGACTCTCCTGTTCGTATGTTATTCTTCGACTCTCCTGTTCGTGTGTTATTCTTCGACTCTTCTGCAGGTATGTTATTCTTCGACTCTCCTGTTCGTATGTTATTCTTCGACTCTCCTGTTCGTGTGTTATTCTTCGACTCTCCTGTTCGTGTGTTATTCTTCGACTCTCCTGTTCGTGTGTTATTCTTCGACTCTCCTGTTCGTATGTTATTCTTCGACTCTCCTGTTCGTATGTTATTCTTCGACTCTCCTGTTCGTGTGTTATTCTTCGACTCTCCTGTTCGTGTGTTATTCTTCGACTCTCCTGTTCGTGTGTTATTCTTCGACTCTCCTGTTCGTATGTTATTCTTCGACTCTCCTGTTCGTATGTTATTCTTCGACTCTCCTGTTCGTATGTTATTCTTCGACTCTCCTGTTCGTATGTTATTCTTCGACTCTCCTGTTCGTGTGTTATTCTTCGACTCTCCTGTTCGTGTATTATTCTTCGACTCTCCTGTTCGTGTGTTATTCTTCGACTCTCCTGTTCGTGTGTTATTCTTCGACTCTCCTGTTCGTATGTTATTCTTCGACTCTCCTGTTCGTGTGTTATTCTTCGACTCTTCTGCAGGTATGTTATTCTTCGACTCTCCTGTTCGTGTGTTATTCTTCGACTCTTCTGCAGGTATGTTATTCTTCGACTCTCCTGTTCGTATGTTATTCTTCGACTCTCCTGTTCGTATGTTATTCTTCGACTCTCCTGTTCGTATGTTATTCTTCGACTCTTCTGCAGGTATGTTATTCTTCGACTCTCCTGTTCGTATGTTATTCTTCGACTCTTCTGCAGGTATGTTATTCTTCGACTCTCCTGTTCGTATGTTATTCTTCGACTCTCCTGTTCGTGTGTTATTCTTCGATCTCCTGTTCGTGTGTTATTCTTCGATCTCCTGTTCGTGTGTTATTCTTCGACTCTCCTGTTCGTGTGTTATTCTTCGACTCTCCTGTTCGTGTGTTATTCTTCGATCTCCTGTTCGTGTGTTATTCTTCGACTCTCCTGTTCGTGTGTTATTCTTCGACTCTCCTGTACGTGTGTTATTCTTCGACTGCTGTTCGTGTGTTATTCTTCGACTCTCCTGTTCGTGTGTTATTCTTCGATCTCCTGTTCGTGTGTTATTCTTCGACTCTCCTGTTCGTGTGTTATTCTTCGACTCTTCTGCTCGTGTGTTATTCTTCGACTCTCCTGTTCGTGTGTTATTCTTCTACTCTCCTGTTCGTGTGTTATTCTTCGACTCTTCTGCTCGTGTGTTATTCTTCGACTCTCCTGTTCGTGTGTTATTCTTCGACTCTCCTGTTCGTGTGTGATTCTTCGACTCTCCGTTCCATATGGGAATACGAAAGACACATTCGGTTCCCCTCCACATAACATTTTTGAGTTTCACTCTCATTGGAGCAGTTTCTGCTGATTATTTCAAATTTGTGTATTCCCAAATTTTCTGATTGGCTCATGTCGGTGGACAAGACGAGACTTTGCCGCTGAAATGCCATGTCCTGCCCCCTTGCGGTAGCATTTTGAACAAGCTTGATAGACACAGGACCTCCTAAATACCGGACCTGACACTCTGATTCAAGATGGCGGCCTATGTGGTGGGAACTACTTATAAACAACTCGTCTACAGGCTACGATTTCAACGCGGTAAAATAAAAATGTTGTGTAATAACACGCCTATTTTGTGAATATGGGCTGTGTTAAACACAAAAACAGTCTTAAACATAAAATCAAGTAAACAAAAAAGAATGAAATTTAATATTAAACGATAACCCATGGGCAATGAAATATATAACCTTAAATATCATTCATGCAATCTACAGGTTTACATGCCATTATGTAACTGCATTACACACTCAAATTACAAAGAAGATAGACAAAACTTCAAGCAGCATGTTACTTAAATAAAACAGAAATGTTGACATTGAGTTGACTCAGTTATTAATCATTGTTTACACTGTTTGTCACACTTGTACAATGCACATAATGTTATATACCTACACAAAACATACTATACTGGATCATGGGCGTCTCGAAGGGGGAGCAAGGGGGAGCCACGGCCCCTCCCTGGAAGTCGGTCAACTTAATGTGCAATCAATTACCGACTATTAAACTACTATTTAAAAGATCAATTTCTATTTAACACAAATTAACATGGTTATATGCAACGAATATTATAAATTTTGACAATAAAGTAGTGAATTGATATTACCTGATTGCAAATTTGAAACATGTGCCCCCCGCCCTGGAAAAATGTCTGCCGACGCCCATGTACTGGATGGCTGATATACAAATGCTGCCATTTAGGATAATTAACTACCTACTAAATTCAAAAGCTTTAGGGTGAAAATTTGTTTTTACTATTACTGAAAACTTTTGATTACTCAGTTTGCAACAACATATTACTCAGCACTTCGTGACACTTTATTTTACAAGCGGAATCCACAAAAGCAGATGAAATATTAAAAATAATAACCGTAAAACAGCACTGTAAATGAAATATATCAAATACGTAATCTTAAATCAGCATTGTAAAGCAACATTGTGTTAGGTTAGGTTAGTGTTGTATATGAGTGGGGTGACAGGGTCCTGTTATCGAAATATTTACAATTTGGGCAGTGTTTATGCAATCATTTCAACGTAAATGCATTAATCAATCATTGTAGCATATATTACACTCGTTTATACACATTTATTAACTAAATATCCGCCGCATAAGCGAAATAAAACCACTTCATCGCACGTACGCAATTTTCTCATAAATAAAACATGAAGCTTAAGCGCACAATAAAACTTACAAGATCGTAATCAGCAATAAAAACTGCATCCATTGCACTATGTTTCATTCGCTTTCTCGAGCGGTCGATTTTGTAAATATTTACCAAACTTTGCTATAGTCTACAGTTTTACATGCAGCAACATAACACATTTCTTCTAAAATACAGCTAAACATTTAAATTACAACGAAAAAAGATAATGTCTAAATACAAGCAGCATACTACTTACATGAAACAAACCGTTGGTGTTGCAGATGCCACTAATTGAGTTCACTCGAAATTATTGTCTTTCACTATTCACACTTTTCACCATGTTATATATACAACGGCAACTAATAACGCTGCAATTTATAGTAATGAAATACTGACTTTAGAAGCTTTACGTTGTAATTTACCTTTTGTTTTAACTGTAAGTTTCTGATTTTTAATTTGCATCCGGGAATGCAACAGTTACGGGGCATTGTCATGTTTGAGGTTAGGTTGTAGTATGGCAAAAATAACATACACTACTGGAACAGTTTTTCTTCAACAACCACTCACCACTGTAATCGTGACACAAATTGTACTTGCAAACATATAAATTAACCACACTATACGGCTAATGTAGCCATAGTCCTAGATGGAACACAATAAACATGAACACGTGGATAGCACACGGCACATTCAACACGTTATTAGATTTATTCCCGTTCCCTACACTGCCCAAATAAAATTTTTGAAACACTCGCTTTGCTAATATGAAGACAAACTTACATAGGAATTATTATAACAAACAATAACTCGAAGACATACAAAATAATACGAAGGATAGCGTGTGGAAACACCTCAGAAATCACTCCCACCAGCCGACGCCATTTTTGTACAACTGGGATGCCAGGGTCAGGTCCGTTAATCTAGAGGGTCCTGATAGACAGCTTTACGACCTTTACTTGACAAAGGAATAATCCTGCCTAACAATGGAGCTTACAATTTGGCTGGCGTCAGTTTGTCGCTCTTTCAAGCAGAACTAATTCGGGTCAAAGACTTCATGTAGTGTCTCTGAAGCGATATCTTTTCAACTTTTACCCATAAACTACATTCTACGTGGGTTATTTCTTATTATTTTAAATATATACATTTACGATTATTTACATGTACACGTTTACACAATAACTTATATTAATCCTGACACTTGCCCTGTGAGTGGTTCTAAAATAAAGAATGCTGGAGCTTATCATATGTTATAGCGTTAATTTATATTTATCTCGGGCATGGTATAATTACCGTCTCAAGCCATTTTCAAGTAAATAAAAATTTTCGAAAATTTTTCCATGTAAAGGGTAGTTTAGGGTGGGGCTATTTTCTTCAAAATCTTCGTGTCACATCCTTGAAAAACATTAAACTCAAATACCAACTTTGGTTTTTAAACGACTTTCCGTTTTTGAGTTATGCTGTCCACAGACTGACAGACTGACACACACACGGACCTTTTTCTAAAAATACTTTTTTTGGATTCAGGGGACTCGAAACATGTATTTCCGGTGAAATCTCGACATCGAATTTTTGGGTGGAGTACAAAACTTCCCCTACTTACCAGTAGAGAAAGTAAAAAGGTGAACAACAATGTTCCGATTTCACGAAAGTTTTGTTTTCCTAAACTGGCACAAATAACAAGAAACATCTCCGACATGGTTCACTCTACAAGAAAATTTACTTGGACATAAATGGTGTGTTTTAGTGAGATCTACATTTTTTGTAGCGTAAGATTTTGTCTATTTCTTATGGTTTACGAGTTATTCAAAAGTCATCCAGAGCAAACAGGACTACATAGGCTATAGCCAGAAAACTCAAATATACATTTCATTTGTCATACAAATATCTTAAACATTTGACATTTTAATCAAAATCGTTGGCCATTTTCAAGAAAACCAAAATGTTTGAAACATTTTCCATGTAAAGGGTAGTTTTGGGTGGGGCTATTTTCTTCAAAATCTTCGTGCCGCATTCTTGAAAGACATTAAACTTAAATACTAACTTTGGTTTTTAATCGATGTTTGGTTGGCAAGTTGGCCATGGTAGCTTAGTGGTTAAAGCAGGCGCTCGATAAGCGGAAGATCCGTGGTTCAAATCCCGGCTATGGCATTGAATTTTTCAGTCCTGATTCCACCTCTTAAACATTGCCCACACACGGCTTGTATGTTTAAAACACCAGCACATTTTATTTATGATGGCATAAATAAAATATTAATTCATATGAGAAAATTAAAAACTCTGGGTCACCATTAACGAAACTATCGATGCCACTGGTAGAAAAGAGGAAAATGTAATCCTAGGTGTATTGAAAAACAACGAAAAAAATTTTCGGCTAAAATTCTTGTTAGTCTGTAAAGGAATGCCAGCTGCAAATCATGTAATAATAGCTAGGGTGTTTAATTATGGTTTAGAAACCTAATGGCCAAATGAATTGCTTCTACTTGTGGACTCCGCAGCACATATGAAGAAAGCTGCCCAAGGTCTAATTGTAAGTTTCTCGAATATAATCCATATAACTGGTGTCGTTCATGCTGTGGATGGATTGTGTGAAGCAATTCGAGCCGCTTATCTTAACGTGGACAAGCAAATGGGAAAAAAGTGTTCGTAAAAGCTCCATCGCGGATTGATACCTTCAAAAATATAAATCTCGACCTTCCACTGTCTCCTCAACCGGTAGTCACTCGCTGGGACACTGGCTTTAGAGGGCTGCACGGGGAGGCTATTTGTAGGTTCGGTCCGATTGTGTTATTTTGTTTCAAGCAAAATTATTTTGCAGTTATTGACTATTTTTACTTTCTCTACTGGTAAGGAGGGGAAGTATTGCATTCCACCCAAAAATTCGATGTCGAGATTTCACCGGAAATATGTGTTTTGAGACCCCCTGAATCCAAAAAAAGCATTTTTAGAAAAAGGTCCCTGTGTGTGTCTGTGTGTCAGTCTGTCAGTCTGTGGACAGCATAGCTCAAAAACGAAAAGTCGTTTAAAAACCAAAGTTGGTATTTAAGTTTAAAGTCTTTCAAGGATGCGACACGAAGATTTTGAAGAAAATAGCCCCACCCTAAACTACCCTTTAGATGGAAAATTTTTCGAAAATTTTGATTTTCTCGAAAATGGCTCTAACGATTTTGATTAAAATGTCATGTTTGAGATATTTTTATGACAAATGAAATGTATATCTTGAATTTTCTGGCTATAGCCCCTGTAGTCGTATTTACTCTGGACGACTTTTGCATAACTGGTAAACCGTTAGAGATAGACCAAATCATACTATACAAAGAATGCAGATCTTGCTAAAATACACAATTTATGTCTCAATAAATTTTCTTGTAGGGTGAACCATTTCGGAGATATTCCTTTTTTTTTTAATTTATTTATTATTTGAAGTCGCTTCAACATAAAAGTCATATCGCGACTAAACATTGAGGAAAAAGAAGGAGGAAATATATCATGAAGTTTACAATGCGTTTAAATATTAACTTTGCATGCTTTGATGAACTTGATGATTTTCTTGTGATATTGTTGATCACCCAAAGCTAGCTGAAGGTTCTCAGGAATTCCATACTGAAGTCGCTGGTGAGTGTATCTTGGGCAAACAGTGAGCAGATGCTGAACGGTAAGAGTAGAATCACACAGAGTACATTTAGGAGGAAGTTCACGGGACAGAATGTAGGAGTGAGTAAGCGCAGTGTTGCCAATGCATAATCGGGTTATTAGCACCTGGTCTCGCCGGGTTAGTGTTGTAATTGTTGTGGAGAGGTTAGGTATTGGACAGATATCATGCAGTTTGCTGTTGGATGTAGTTGTCCAATCTGTCTTCCATCGGTGTAGGATAGTTCTTTTAAGATGCCGTAAATAGTCTTCATGAGGTAGCTTAAGATCTGGTAAGCTTGGAGGATGCTTGGTAGCTTCTTTTCCTTGTTATGTGTGTGAGTTTCGGAAAACTTAGAACTTTCATGAAATGGATTATCGTTGTTCATTTTTTTATATGTTAAGTGTGCAAAGACAACAGAATCTCAAACATTTGACTATCGCACAAAGCCTACTGTATTCTAACATTCCCCTTGCACCTACAAGGAAATAAGCAATAAGTTGTACAAATGTTTATCTTAACTAACACGAAGAAGATATCGGAATAAGAGTTTGTAAGAATGGTTAGTACAAGAGTAGAGAAAGTCATGTGAGTGCAACACATAAGATTTTTATTATTATTATCATCATAATCATCATTTTTATTATTACTATTAATTATTACTAATACTATTTAGTATTATTATTATTATTATTATTATTATTATTATTATTATTATTATTATTATTATTATTATTATTATTATTATTATTATTATTATTATTGTTGTTGTTGTTGTTGTTGTTATTGTTGTTGTTATTTTTATTGTTGTTATTATTATTATTATTATCATCATCATCGTAACCGGTGACTAAAAAATATAACACATTATTTTATATCTCCAAATTTTCAATTCCGGGCCCGGCCCGCGGCCGACAAACAGTTTTCAAATTAGGCCCGAGGGCTTGGCCAGAGCCCGTGTAGACCTCTACCTGGCTTAAAACATTTTGAAGCATTTGCATCAGCAGTAAACGAGCTAGACAAAGAAGATGCTTCTGCAGTGGATATCATAATTTAATACGTGATATTAATTTGAAATGTGACTTGACCATATCTTCCAATTTTGATTTCTTAATTAGTTTAATAAACAAACTAGAAACTTCTATTGACTTATTAAGTAATTCAGTTAAAGAAATAGTTTGTTGAAAGACAATTTTACACCATCTCAAATTCAAAAGCAGAAGTTGTAAAAAAATTCACTTTGAGAAAAACGGTGCCTACCAAACCTTCATAAAGGGGCTTAAATTTTGGTAGGCAACGCATAGGTGAACTTGAAAATGTGTATATCATTGATATTCCCCTCTTGAAGTATTCTATAATAGGTTTGTGAGTACGAGTAGAACGTTCCTTTTCCCATTATAAGGCGTTGCTCAAGGATAATGGACAAGGATATTGCTATGCGCAATCTGGATGTGACATTTTTTGTTGTGCACTGCAACTCCTACGAGATCCTTAAATCTGATGCTCAGCTGCAAATTTGTTAGTACAAATATTAATTGCTCTATGATCTAGATGTTTTATATTGGTTTTTTTTTTTTTTTAATTATTATTTTTTTTTATAGTGCATAAAAATCCGGGCCCTAGTAATGACACACACCCAGCTAAAAAAATGTTACTTCAACATTAATCTTAGAACCAGCTTGGAACCTTCTCTCCAAGACATCAGAGCCAGTACCAAGCACTTTCTCTTCTTCTCTACTACATTTCGTATGGATGTGAACATCGAATGGTCGTGAACGAATCGAGCATAGATTAGTATCGAGATAGTGCATCAATAAACCTCCTTAACAACAACAACAACAACAACAACATCACCACTAAGCGGCAATCGGCAATGCACAGGTCATTGTTGTGAATAAATTGTATGTCAGCCACGAATATTTATAATTAACGGAAATGTTTCATTTCTAAATGAAATTTGGTATGTTTTGCAGAGATAAGACTAACATGCAATGCCTAACATTAAATTCGTGGCAAATAGTGACATTTCCTGGGTTGTCAAGGGTGGTTACGGAGTGAAAAACTACTTGAAATAGTGCATAATGTGCTACAAAATACGATTGCATCGCTATTTTTTGCATTTTCATGAAAAGTACACCAATTCTTACACGGTTAAGTGGACAACATTGCATTTACTTCACCACTCTTGACATAACCGTGACATTTTCTGGGTTGTAAAGGGTGGTTACGGGGAGAAAAACTACTTGAAATAATGCATAATGTGCTACAAAATACGATTGCATCGCTATTTTTTGCGTTTTCATGAATAGTACACCAATTCTTACACTGTTAAGGGGGCAACATTGCATTTGTTTAACCACTCTTGACATAACCACAACACTTCTACATTTCCTGGTTTAATCATGCATGATAATGTTATGGAGGAGCATTTACCCATTTATCTTGCAATTGAAGATATTTCACCATACTGTTCTTTCATTTTGTTCTGTTTACAATTTAAATTAACATTAACCAATGACTGAGTTTACTGGTACAATACAAAACTTTATTGGGGTGGCAGAAAATAAATTTTTGAAAACTTTTACTGTGTAGCATACATCCAAATTATTTCATTATTTTATAAATAAAAAACGTTACCCTAGTGCCATATATTAACAGCACATAGTCAAAATGCACTCTGTCTATAATGAAATCCCTGATATTGCCATGCAAAGCTTACTTAAATACCTATCCAAAATATCATTTCTTGTTGAATACCATTTTTGTAACTGATAAGGTGTTGAACTCTATGCATTTTGAGCCGATTAGACCAAAAGTATTCTCATAATCATTGCATCTAAAATTTCTCACAGTACTTAATAGCGTTTTGGTATCTTACCTGTATACTTTAAATGAATTTGAAGTTTTCTCATTACATTGAGTTGCTTTGTCTCTGGTTAAACTACTAAACAGTGCAAATTTTTATTCCTGCTTCCACACATTGGACACAATTTCTTTGTAACTTATGGTCCACTTATTAGAACACAAAAATACTAGATAATGTGGTTCGTTGCTGTCCTTTAATTTTGTGCCACACTAAATTTCATTAGCACTTATGAATGTAGATTGTGCTGCCACTTAAGTATCAGAGCATCCTCTTCCTAAGTGGAAAGGCTATTCATAATTTAATTTTACTGTTTTGTGGATTGGGATATACATATAGCTCTAAGTATTCGAAATTCTGGGTTAACATTCCCATCAATTCCAGCATGCTTAGGAAATAATAGGACGTGGTTAAATACTTTGAGGCAATAGCTGGTTTCTTCGTATACCACACTTATCAATCATACTGCATATCCTGTAAGATCTGGATGCTGTACTTATTTTACAGCTATGATATTACTGACAGCAATTTCCATATCTTCTATTTTGTTTTCAGGTGTGTGTATACCCTTTAGCAATGGGTTTGGAATCTGTTGGTAATGTGTCTACAGTATCTTCAATGCTTGGACTTGGGGGACCATTTAAGAAGGGTCTTGTGTTTTTGTTAAATTTGGCATGGGACTCCCGATTCCGTCTTCCAGTCCTGATTACTGTTGGCTTTATGGTGCTTGATGTGAGAATGCAGCTTGAAATCAATGTGGACATAGAAGTTAGACATATGCAAGCTCAAGCTGATCAAGACGATGATGATGAGGATGATGAAGATGAAGATGAAGATGACAATGATGTTGAAGAAGAAGAGCAGCAAGAAGAGGACAGCAATGAAGTGATTGGAAAGGAAGATCCTGACCATCAGTTTGCACATGACCATCAGTATGGACAGTCACAGTGCTGATTCTGGAGAAAATAAGGAAAATGTGTATTCAGTGAATCAGTGAACCAAAAATGGAGTGACTAATAAGTGATCCAGTTAAATCGCTAATCATTTGAAGTTTTTGAGTGTTGACCGCTTTTTTTTTTTTTGCTGTATAATTATTACTGTTTATGTATATGTAGAAGAAATTGGTAAAAACATCCATTCCATTGATGGCAGTTTTATCTATAGAATATATTAGCACGCTTTTGATTTGGCTCATTTCTTCAGTGTACTTGCATAAATAAAAAGTAATAACAAACTAAATTACTTTTTAATTTTAAAACATTTGCATATTTTTAATTCTGAAATGCAAACAATATTTAGGAACACTGAGATTAATACATTGTACACATTCCTATAAAGCAAGCGTGTCATTGTCTCCTACGAGCCACTTCCCCTTCTCAGCTGTGTACTTCTCTCTATATCAGTAGGCTGCAAGATGGAGTTGAAACTAGTAAACAGTATTGGAGACGTTCAGAATGACTATGTCCACTTTTCATTCTTTAATTCTTTATTATTCAGCTGTAGAAATTACAATGTAATTCATAGCATCGTCAGAATAGGTATGGTTATACATAATTACACATGGGCGTCGCGAACGGGGGGCAAGGGGGAGCCGCAGCCTCCCTTAGAGGTTGGTGAACTTAATGTGCAATGAATTACGGACTATTAAACTATTATTTTAATTTAGAACAATTGTTATTTAGCACAAATCAATACGGTTAACTGCAACAAATATAAATTTTGACAATAAAATGGTGAATTAATAATATCTGATTGCAAACTTCCAACATGTGACCCCGCCTGGACAAAAGTCTGCCGTCGCACATGTAATTACATATAAAGAACCGTTACAAAGATATATATAGTCAACTTTCTGTATTACGCTCTTATCACTAGCTTTACACTTTCTACCAATTGACACGTATTTATAATCTTACAGCTATGGCTAATGCTCTAAAAAATGGGAAGGTTTTTTGTATTTTATATAATAGAAAACCATTTTGTTTGATTTGTGATTATTCACTACACCATATATCATTTAATACTAGATGCCATTTTAACAAAAAACATCAATGAATATGGGAAGATGTTTATATATTTTCTTAAAACAAAAGTCATAATTTATTATTTACTTTAATACAGTCATCATCACACTCTACATTCATTAATATTTGCAGGATGAACAAGTCATACTACTTGTGCTATCACATTTTTCAACATAATAATTAATTTTATTGTCATGTAGTATACACATGGCACACCTTCCTCTTCAATTATTGAGGAATTAAAATACCAGTTCTCCAACAGACTTAATAAAAATAAATCTGATGTGTTGCATTCACATGACCTATTCTACTCTTGTACTAACCATTCTTACAAACTCTTATTCCTATATCTTCTTCTTGTTAGTTGAGATAAACATTTGCAGAAATTATCTAATTGCTTATTTTCTTGTAGATGCAAGGGGAACATTAGAACACAGTAGAATTTGTGCAATTGTCAAATCTTTTAAAGCTTTGAGATTCCGTTCTCTTTGCACACTTAACATATAAAAAAAATGAACAATGATGTTCCATTTCACAAAAGTTTTAAGTTTTCTGAAACTCACACACATAACAAGGAATATCTCCAAAATGGTTCACCCTACAAGAAAATTTATTTCGACATAAATTGTATATTTTAGTAAGATCTACATTTTTGTATAGGGGTAGTAAGGGGTAGTGATGCGCCTCCTATAGCCTCTCCTACCCAATTCCCATCCTCATCCTGCCCGTGGTGCACCCTGCTTTTAACAGATGAGGCTCTGGGGACCGAATCACAGCGGTATAACTGTTTCATCTAAAATGGAGGAAATGTCATTTACATATGTGCTGGCCTATCACAGCACAACAGCGTCCCTCAGAGGCACATGAGGGGAAGGTCGGTGGATCTAAATATCATCTATTTAGTCCTCCCGGCTAGGTCCGATGGACCCGTTGACCAACGATAGGTGTGGTCCCCCTTGCAAAATGGGGGTTTAAGTCGGGTGATGTAACTGCCACATTGTAAAACTGGTGCCCGTTAAGAAAACAGTTACATGAAAGCCACATACATGAATATGAGTCCTAAAGATAAACATTCCGGAGTTAAAACTGTCCCCCAATCAGATCTCCGGGTGGGGACATCTTTAGGCAAATTTCATCACAACAATTCCAATACTTTAAGAATTCTACAATGGAATGCAGGAGGCATGTCCCAGCCTAAAAAACAAGAGCTAATGAAAATATTAAAAGACCAAGATATAGATGTCTTCACAGTACAAGAAGCCAATATATCACAAGAACAGGAAATATACTTTGAAATGGATCAGTACACTACACATATACTTCCAAAGGCTCGTCAAATAGCAAGTGGTATTCTTACAGGAATTAAAAGAAATATGAAAGCTATTATCCAAATCAAAAAAACAATGGAAGAACAAGATAAATCAGAAATAGTTAAAATTGAAGTATGGAAAAGTAACTACCACTATAGAATTTACAGTATCTACAATCCTCCAGACAATACACTAGATCTAAATTCTATTCCCATAGAACCCAAAAGTATTTTAATAGGTGATTTTAATGCACACTCCCCTAGGTGGGGCTACAGAGATATAAATTCAGCAGGAAGAGTCATAGAAGACCTATTAAACTCATCAACAATGGAATTAATATTTAATCCAAATGATCCACCCACTTACCTTCATTGTAATGGTTCAGGTAGAAATCCTGATCTTCTGATGGTGTCATCTGACATAATTGACAATACAAAAAGAGAAATAATAGAAGACCCAGGTTCAGGCCACAGAATCACCATAAACTCCATAAGAGGTCTAATAAATAAAAGTAACAAACCAAAAATTAAAACTTCTTCGAATTTTAAAAAAGCACATTGGTCCAGTTTTCAAAATGAGATAGAAGGGAAGTGTAATATACTGTTAGAATCAGAGTTCAAGTCAACAGATGAAATGAATAAAAAAATTTGTGAAATATTATTGACAGCAGCCAAAACACATATCCCCAAAGGAAAGTTAAAGAAATATAGCTACTTTTGGTCTCCATCTTTATCTAAGTTAAAACACGAAAGAAATATAGCAAGAGTCAAAGCCGAAAGAACCAAGTGTCCAGAAGATGTACAAAACTGGAGAAGAAAAGCAGCCATTTTTAAGAAAGAATTAATTACAGCAAAAGGGCCAGTTTCACAAATTTTGTAGAACATATGGACTATAGGAAAGATGGAAATAAAATGTACAAATTCCTTAATAAAACAAAATTATCAAAAAATACAACTGAACCATTAAAATATAATAACAAAAGCTTAACTACAGATAGGGAAATAGCAGAATCCCTTAACAAGTTTTATGCTCAGTCACAAAGAATACCCCACGCGTATAAAAAACAAGATAAGGCCATCCAAAAAACTATCAGAGAAACTAGTAAGCCAAAAGGTATACGAAATGATATTTTTATTCAGGATTTTAATTAAACAGAACTGGATTTAGCAATAGAACAATTACAGAACAAAAAATCTCCTGGACCTGACAAGATCCACCCAGAGTTTATTAAACACCTTGGCAGGAAAGGAAAAGAAATCCTACTTAAACTGTATAACACGTGTTGGAGAATGACTGTACCTTCCGACTGGAAAAAAGCCATTATCATCCCGATTTTAAAGAAAAACAAACCCTCAAACAATATTAATAGTTTCAGACCAATATCTTTGACCAGTGTTATTGCAAAAGTGATGGAAAGAATGGTGGCATCTAGACTTAACTGGTTCCTAGAATATTACAACTTAATTAATAGTTCACAGACCGGCTTCAGACAGAATCATAGTACAAGTGAAAATGTACTCCTACTAAGCCAAGACATCAAGGAAGCTTTCAATAGAAAGGAGGATACCTTGGCAGTATTCATTGATTTTAAATCAGCATATGACTCAGTCTGGAGAAATAAATTAGTTGAGAAGTTGCAATCAATAGGTGTGAAAAGTAACATGCTTAAGTGGATAACTCAGTTTATTTCACAAAGATTTTGTGCCACAAAATATAATACATACATTTCCAAATATAAACAAACACACCGAGGACTTCCACAAGGTGCTGTTCTGAGCACAACACTCTTTAACATATATATAAATGACCTTCCATCAATAATAACAACTTTAGAAACCAAAATTGCTTTATTTGCTGACGATGTCATTTGGACTTCAGGCTCTTCAAAAAAACCTGAATTAATTAAAGACAATAGAAACAGCCCTAAACAAAGTACATGAATGGAGCTCCAAAAACCTCATGACTATCAATGTGGAAAAAACAAATTATGAATTATTTACACTAAAATACAAACCAGTTAATGTTAGCATAAATTATAATGGTAAACCACTCAAAGCAGTTGATGATGCCAAATACTTAGGCATCACTTTCGACAGAAAGCTAAGTTGGAAAAAACATATAACAAACATCTCAGAAAAGGTTGAAAAGAAATTGCAAATCCTGAAAAGGTTAGCTGGTGCTAAATGGGGCTGCTCAAGGAGAGTCCTTAACACAACATACAAAATGTATATTAAACCAAACCTCTTGTACTGTTCTGAAGCTTTAATAACAGCAGCAAATGCTAACATCAATAAACTTGAACAAATACAAAATCAGGCTCTTCGCCTAATCACTGGAGCAGTTAAATCCACACCTATTGATGCCATGCTTGCCTTAACACGGACCCCATCAATAACAACAAAAATAGAAGAACAAGCATTGCTCCAACACAAGAAAATGTTACGACTGCCAAACTCTAAATGGAAAGAAGAGAACCTCCCCCATTCAATCCTTAAAACTCATAGTACTTTCCTAGAAAAGGTAACACAGATTAAATCCAAATTGAACATTCCTAACACCAGAGAAAATCTACTTATAAGAGAAAATCCATTGGAATTACTGCAACCTACCTTCAATTTGGAATTAATAGAGGAAATAAGTAAATCAGACACACCAAAAGAAATACAAAAACTTCTAGCTCTGGAAACAATCAATACTAGGTATCCCACAGAAGAATGGCTGCACATATATACTGATGGATCCTCGAAGGAAAACCTTACTGGAGCTGGAGTTACGTGTTCACATTTTTCCTTTTATCATTCTGTTGGCAGAGACACAACAAATTATGATGGAGAAATAGAGGCTATATACATTGCTCTCCGACAATTATTAAATCTTCCCTTAAATAAATTTAACAAGGCAGTAATTCTTTCAGATTCTAAAGCTGCAATTCAGGGAATATGTTCAAATACTACAAAGAAGTCAACAAAAATTAGAGAATGCTACAAAATGTTAACACAACTCCAAAAAGTTAATAAGACTGTTCATCTCCAATGGATTCCAGCACACTGTGGAGTCATGGGGAACGAAGCTGCAGACTCACTTGCAAAGAAAGGCACAACAATAAAACAAAAGTCTAAATTCAATTTCTCATATTCCTCAATAAAACGCTTGATCATAAAAAATTTTTGTCATTCATATCTACAAGAAATAGAAACAAATGCCAAAGATAAAAAATGGATTACACTACTTTCCAATCCAGATATAATCCCCCAGAGACCAAGGAAAACAGCTGTTGCAGCCTTCCGACTATTGACAAATCATGACTGCTTGGCAAGTCATCTCTACAGAATAGGTATCTCAGCCTCACCAATATGTGTCCTGTGTAACGATCCAGCAGAAATGAACGAAGACCACTTGAAGACCTGTGAAGCATTAAGATCAGAAGAAACTACAGTTCAAAAGTATTGGAAAGCACGAATGCTAATGGCTTCATTGCCAGATGCAAGGCACTAGAAAACAACAACAACAACATTTTTGTATAATATAATTTGGTCTATCTCTAACGGTTTACTAGTTATGCAAAAATTGTCCAGAGTAAATACAACTACAGGGGCTATAGCCAGAAAATTCAAGATATACATTTCATTTGTCATAAAAATATCTCACACATATGACATTTTAATAAAAATCATTAGAGCCATTTTCAAGAAAATCAAAATTTTGAAACATTTTCTATGTAAAGGGTAGTTTAGGGTGGGGCTATTTTCTTCAAAATCTTTGTGTCGCATCCTTGAAAGACATTAAGCTTAAATACTAACTTTGGTTTTTAACCTACTTTTTGTTTTTGAGTTATGTTGTCCACAGACTGACACACACATACACACAGACCTTTTTCTAAAAATGCTTTTTTTGGATTCAGGGGGTCTCAAAACATATTTCCGGTGAAATCTCAACATCAAATTTTTGGGTGGAATACAATACTTCCCCTACTTAACAGTAGAGAAAGTAAAAATGAATAACAATGTTCCATTTGACAGAAGTATAAGTTCTCCAAAACTCAGCAGCCAAACCAATAAACAAAGACTGGACCAACCACGACCCATAAACCCAGATAATCATCCTGTGTTTTATTAATTTCCGTACTCCTGTTATTTTCTTTGTTGACTACCGAACCCAAATACTTGAAGCTCTCAACCCTATGGAACTTATATTCACCATATGAAATGTACCCGGTGGTTTAAGAGTCTTACTGCTAAACATGAAGACTTTTCTCTTGATTTATCATTCTGTAGATTTTTCAAGAGATAAGAACGCTTCCTTCAGACCCACCATAGTACGAGACATTAAGTTCACATCATCAACATATGCTAGGATTTGTACAGTTTTAAAAAATATAGTTCCTCTTGTCTGAATGCAGGAATCACGGACCACTTTCTTCAATGCAATATTGAAAAGTAACCAAGCAAGAGCATCTCTCCTGCAAATACTATGCATATAAAAGAGCTGTAAATCTGGCACATGAAATGGAAGAACTGTGATTTGAAAGTATACAGATGTAATTTGTAAGTGTAAATAGCATATATTTATAGAAAATTAATTGTTCCTTCGTACTAGCCCTGTGTAGAATGTTGGAAAGGGGTAGAGTGAGACAAAAATTCAATGCCGTAGCCGGGATTTGAACCACTGATCTTCAGGTCTCTGTCCCACTGCTCTAACCACTGAGCTACCATGATCAATGTGTCAACATGACATTAAATTCTCCAATTCACTTGCATTTCTCCCAGTACAATTAATTCCCACTGATCTTATAGTTGGTTAAACTATGAAGCCCAGGACTTACCGTATTTTATCGCGTAATTCCCCCCTTTTTTTCACAAAAATTTGCTTGAAAACACTGGGGAGGGAATTATGCGAGTGGTGCTTCTAGGAATTCAGAAAGGAAGGGAAACCATATAGTATTATGTAAAAGTTATATAGGTATACAGTAATTTGTGAATGAACTGGATACATACCACGGTTTCATTGGGCCTACAATGTATTGCTTCATTGTTTCTTTTCTCTGACTATTCTGCGGTCTCACTTTCGTCACTATCATCACTATTTTCATTTAAATCTGGCTCAGATAACACATCTTCATGTTTACTATTCCATAACATGTCATCAGAACCATTAATGGCACAAGAAATACCAGTTTTTCTTTTTTTTTAAACTCTTCTTAACAATATGATGACTTGTAAGAAACTGACTTAAAAACACGTCTGCAACTTCACATTTCAATTTTACGATACGTTGTGACAATGGCAATACGAGTATTTTTGTTGCAAGCACTGCATCCATTGTTGTTCGCTGCGTCGATTGTTATCCATTATCAAGTCATTTGAAGGCCGCTCCAATAAGAACGAACCAGGAGAGGGAACTATGTGATGTTTAATAGGTAAATAATTTTTAGTGATGAAAAATCATAGGGGAGGGAAATATGCGAGGGGGACCTTATGCGATAAAATACGGTAAATACGTACTTACAGCATAGTAAGTCGCCATTAGGGTATGTTATCTCATATGAATTTGAGATCTTGTGGTTTACCAGGAAAAATGTAAGTGAATTGGAGAATTAAATGTGTTGACACATTGGTCTTGGTAGCTCAGTGATTAGAGCAGCCAAATGGAGACTGGAAGATCCATGATTCAAATCCCAGTTATGGCATTGAATTTTTCAGTCTCACTATATATTTCATCTTCATCTGATTATCCTCCCCATATGGACGACTTACACCCCCTAGGATGTACAAGCCTGTACCTAGGGTCAGATGCCTGTCGGGGAGCAGACAAACCTTTGGACCAGAGAGAGTGAAGGCCTGGAAGTGGGTGGTCAGCCAAGCACCAGGTATGAGAGTGAGCAAGAGGATAATCTGAAATGGATGATTGGAAAGGTGACAATGCAGCAGTTTGGTGCTGTTTTTGCAATTATAATTACGGAATGCGCTGTGCTATGAGACTCCTTTTCTATCTAGGTCGTGGTAACGGATGGAATGAAATATCACACAATGTTTCTTCACCACAATGTAATATTTTATTAACACTTCATCAATACTTTACATTAAGTAATTCCTCTCAGCACCATTCCAAATGCTTAAAAACCTTTCCACTTTTTCACTTAGTGGAACTTATGCTTGATGAAAGTTTGGTGAAAGTTCCATGTTCACACTACATAAATATGTCTTTTCAGCTCGAACATACACACGCGAGTGAACAGTTTTTTGGCGTCATTTGACGCGACACCGCCTTTTTCATATACATCCGCGTATGCGTCCATCAAATAGTTCTTTCTCGTTAGGGAAGCGATCCCTAATCATCCTCCCCTACTTTTAGGATGGAACACATATAATTCTAATATTTATACATATATATTAAAATCAAATATGGAAAGATTTATGACGTCTTTGGGCAAACTTAGTTGTTCGTAATAATGAGCATTTGCAACATGTTTTCGCCATTTAACCAAATCATACCAACATCAAAAAACAAATTACACTTTTAGCAAACATTCACATGAACGATTTTCTTTTGGGGTCTTCTAATATTCTGTCTCAAGTTGGTGGAATGAGTGGCAGGGGAAACCGGAGAACCCAGAGAAAACCCACCCAGATGCCGCTTCGTCCACCATAAATACCACATGCGGGTCCCTGGGTTATTATCTATTAATTGTAATATAAACTGTTCCTCTGGATGAACAAACTATTTAACCAAAATAAGTGTATGAAAATTACCAACTGTTTTTATTTTCCCTACTACGTATAGTAAAGTAGAGGAAGTATTGTATTCCACCCAAAAATTCAATGTTGAGATTTCACCGGAAATATGTTTTGAGGCCACCTGAAACCAAAAATTTTTAGAAAAAGATCTGTGTGTGTCTGTCAGTCTGTGAACAACATAACTCAAAAATGAAAAGTCAGTTAAAAACCAAAGTTGGTACTTAAGTTTAATATCTTTCAAGGATGTGATATAAAGATTTTGAAGAAACTTGCTTCACCCTAAACTACCCTTTACATGGAAAATTGTTTGAAAATTTTGATTTTCATGAAAACGGCTCAAACGATTTTGATTAAAATGCCATATGTTGCAGATATTTTTATGGCAAATGAAATGTATATCTTGAATTCTCTGGCTATAGCCGTTATAGTTGTACTTACTCTGGATAACTTTTGCATAACTGGTTAACCATAAGAGATAGACCAAATCTTACTGTACAATACACAGCTAAAATGCACAATTTATGTCTAAATAAATTTTTTTGTAGAGTGAACCATTTTGGAGATATGCGTTGTTATTTGTGTCAGTTTTGGAGAACTTACACTTCTGTCAAATGGAACATTGTTATTCATTTTTGTATGTTAAATCAAAGGGAACTGAATTTGAAAGATTTGAGTATCACTCAAAGCATATTCCCCTTGTACCACAAGAAAATAAACACTAAGATAATTTCTTCAAATGTTTATCTCAACTAACACGAAGAAGGTGTAGGAAAAAGAGTTTGTAAGAATGGTTAGTACAAGAGTAGAGAAAGTAATGTAAGTGTAACACATCAGATTTTTTTGTACATTAACCATGCAAAGAGAACGGAGTTTGAAAGCTTTAAAAGATTTGACTATCGCTCAAAGCTTAATATATTCCATTGCATGTGCAACAAAACAAGCAATAAGGTAATTTTTGCAAATGTTTATCTCAACTAACATGAAAAAGATAGGAGAATAAGAGTTTGTATGAATGGTTAGTACAAGAGTTCTTTTTAAACATTTCAAAGCGTGAACAACTGTCATCGTCAAAACTATGATGTGTTACTGTTCTAGGGCTAAGCACATAGTTACCCATTGTACTTCTGGAAACCTCCAGGAGGAAGGGGTGGAGTGAAAGACATGAAGGATGACTAGATCTGGGGCAACAGGCTAGGACACAGGTGGGGTCTCCAATGTCTGCAGATATTATGTCCTGATGCCATTGGGACCCCCAAAAGGTCTACCTCTCCCCTCAGAAAGGTCTCAACGGGGGGTCATTCCGCTCTGAATGAGAGGCAGACAGTTCCACAAAGCAAATTGCATTGGCTGCTGTCCACTCGGCTTTTCCTTCCACCCTGAAACATAAGGAAATTAAGTATCAAGAAATGGGGGACAGGAAAATTGTGGCATTATGTGTATAATCTACCAAGCTTTTCCGATTAAAAAGTTGAATCATCACACATAAAAAATGTCTGCAACTTACCTTTCTGTCCATTTTATCTTTATGAAGCTGAAGATTTGTAGAAATAACATTTCATGGTGGATACGGGGAAAGGATATAGTAGACTGAAGCAATGGTCAAATCTTTAATTAGCAGGTGAATATATACAAGCTTAGGTAGAAATTTCTCTCTTTGCATGACATCAAAAGAATTATGTTTTAGCACTTCTAAATATGTTGGATGAAGCACTGGAACATTAAATCCAAAGCAAAGAATATTTCAAAAATGGTTAATGCTGCAAACATATTTGATATAATTCTGTGTTTTAATAATATCTGCATTTTTTGAGTAGCAATAGCAGGTTTTGTCTAATTCTTATGGTTTACCAGTTAAATAAACTTACACAAAATTCATTTGAATGGAAACTTCAGAGGTTATTAATAGAAAATTTAAAATATGCATTTTACTAGCCATGCAAATATCTTAAACATATGGCATGTTAAAAATGTTAGAGCCATTTTTGACAAAGTCTAACAATGAAAAATTTTCCATGTAAACGGAGGAGTTTGTTTTTGAAAATGTTTGTGTAAAGATGGGTGCCCATTGCTTCAACATTTAACTCCCAACACTCAACATTAAACATAAACAACTTTAAAAACGTAGAAAACCTGTTGAGGTGCATTCAAGTTGGAATTCCCATCAACGTTCCACCTCCACTGCATTAACAAGTGAGGCAAAGAGTTGCATCAAGCTTTTTAATATCAAGAAACACGTGGATTCTGATTACGAGGATTTGACCTTTGTGGTCACAATGTGTGCTTGGTGGAAGAGGTACAAGAATAAAATAAAGTTAGGACTGTGCCCTATTCTAAGCAATAGTATCTTATCTGAAATGAAAGTTGAGGATAGATTCAGTCTCAAGAATTTTTTATGACTGGTAAATATTACGGGTTCCACTTCCCCCTATGATTTTTTTTTGCACCTTTTGTTGTTTCCTACTGTACTTAGATTGCAGTGACATAATCTTTGTTTTATGTCCTCATCTGTACATTGAAAGGTATGGGCAAGGTTACTCAAACATTCCCTTTTATTGATTTTATTTTGATATCATTTTAGAGATATATCCCAGATGGATGGTGCACGAATCTCATTAATTAATTGCATTGTCTTTTCTTTTGTCTACTCCATTTTTCTCGCTAGAAAATAATGAATAGTATAGACCAAAGTTAGTCGCATTTCCATGGAGTCAGCCAAATACATATCATACTCAACATGTTTTCCACTGCTGGAGGAACACAATTTTGTTTAGACAAGACATGTTTAATCCACAGATACCCATTGACCACCAACATATTGAGTTCAACATGTTGAATCAACATGTTTTTACAAGCTTTTATTTAACTTGGAATGTTTGTATGTTTGGGTCAAATCTTGCAACTGAATTTTAAAGCAGTTATCCTCAATGAATTGAGCTGAAATTTTGCATACACATTTAGTTTGGATGCCAATACATGGCTAGCTATGCAATGTCATTTTCTATATGGCAGACTGTCCAAAATGGTTGTCTAGTTATTTTTTATGCACTCCCATGATATGAGTTTCAAATGAAAGGGTTTGCTGAGAAGGATACAAAAAATGATGTCCGAGTTCATCTCTTCGAAGAGATATGGTGTTCTGTTGTCTGGCTAAACAGTACACCTATGTGTTCTTTCTTGTTAATTGAATTGAGTGAAAATATGAGACAACAGCGTAGCATCACTTTGAATGCATTACGAATTGATGAACTTCAGTCAGAACATTTTGCTATTGTAATGAGTCAGCTATACAAAGAACCAACTGGCAAATTTATGATTGAACAGGCCCTGCAAATTTATCTTACTAACAAGTTTACAATCACAATAAAACTGTTCTCAAACACTTCCGTGCTTGTGGTGTAACTATTAACAAAATAGTAGCACAACATAGTCTAATAGATGGTATTCAAAAAAATGACAATATAGATTTAAATAATATTATACCATACAATATAAGAAACACAGGAGGGCTACCTAAGGAGCCAAGGTGATGTTGCATTATAATCTAGATGTGTCCAAAGATCTGGTGCCATTGGACATACTACAGATATCATATGGCCCTGCTTCCTGAGAGCACAAATATATGATACTGACATACGTATAGACTTTGGTAAACATGGTGTTCACCTTATTCAATCTAAGTCTGTGCAATATAGTCATAGTACTGCTGAACGAAGGATGTGCTTGCACAGTACACAAAATGCAGGGTAGTACTGTCAACCATGCCATTGTCTTTAAGCTCTTCACTGTTGGTCAAGTGTACATGCCCTTAAGTAGAGGTCTCCTTATTGAATAACTAGACTGTACTAAATTAAACAGCCAAACAACCTTGCAACAATGGCACATTAAATGAAATGAACAGACTCAGAAACATGTCCAGCAATAACCCCTCCCTAGGATGTCTCCTCTGTGCAGAGGGTACCCACTCATTCACCCAGTCACTGTGTCCTCCAGCTGCAGCCAAGGCCATGGAGGAGTGCAGGTTGGGGGTGGCAAGGGTTAGCACACCAACTGCCCTGACCATAAGGTGACTACTTGACCTTTTAGGGACACTAGCTTTCTATCAGGATAGCTCCTCAATTGGCCCCTAAGGGACCTAACAAGACTGAGTGCACCCCATACCAGACCTCCAATGGGGAAAAAATCCTGTGCTGGTACTGGGGATCGAACCCGGATCCTCCATACCAGAGGCACCAGCAATAACTAAAACATAAATTAAGAGCAAACAACTATTTTTAAAAACAAACTTTTATTTAAATGCTCTAAAAAGAAGAAAATAAACTTCACATTAAATCAAATCCAATCAATTTGTTACATTAAACAATTTATATGGTATAAAAGCTTGTCGCAAGATTTACCGGTGTAGTTAAACAAGGATGCAATATTTAAGTTGATCTTAATATAAGTAATTCTGATAAAACAATATCTTTTATAAAATAGGTAAATCTCGCAACAAGCTTTTATATCATATAAATTGTGTAATGTAATAAATTGATGGATTTGATTTAATTTAAAGTTTATTTTCTTCTTTTTAGAGCATTTAAATAAAAGCTTGATTTTAACCTTTTATTTTTACTATTTATTAATTTTATTGACTGTTGAGGCAGTGAAGACCCCATAGGCATTTTGAAGGGGGGGCAAGGGGGCGCGACGTCCCCCCCCCCTCTCCGTCGGTCTGGGTGGCTCAGTTGGTTAGACGCTGGCCTACTGATCCCAAGGTCGCGGGTTCAAACCCGGCCCAGGCCGATGGTTTTTAAGTGTGCTTAAAAACGACAGCTCCATGTCAGTAGATTTACTGGCATGTAAAAGAATTCCTGCGGGACAAAATTCCGGCACACCGGCGACGCTGATGTGATCCTGGCAATTGACAGCGTCGTTAAACAACAAAATAATTTTTCCCCCCTCCCCCCTTGGAAGCTGGTGAACTTAACGTGCAATCAATTACTGACTATGAAACTATTATTTTAATTTTGATGTAAAGAACAATTTTTATTTAGCACAAATTAATGTGGTTATCTGCTACAAATATTATACATTTTTACAATAAAATAATGAATTAATATTATCTTATTGCAAAATTCCAACATGTGCCCCCCTCCCCCTTGGAAACAAGTCTGCCGACGCTCATGGGAGACCCACCTTATATGCACACACGCGACCCTATTTTTATTCAGCATAAAACCTCCAATACACACTACAGCAGCAGCCACCATCTCAATGCACAGTGTGCACAGTAGGTCGTGCATAGTCTACCGTGCACTACGTAACCTTCTGCGCAGTGGCGGAATGCCGGTCTTGCAATTGAAATGCACAATTGACTGTGCAACAATAATAATGGAATTGTAATTTGAGGGATATAATTGTTATATAAATTGTTTTAATATAACATTTTTTTCATTATCATTTAACTATGTACTTTTCTTTTAATGAAAAGACAAATGAACAATTAATTGATAGTTTAAACAAAATGAAAATCTACTTACAATACAGCAGTATTAAATAGCAGCTCGAAGAAAAGCAATAAGCATAACATATTACTCAGAAGTGGAGCCTAGTTTTCTAGATTTTTGTTGTCTCTTTTGACGCACTAGTTTTTCAAAATTAGGTATCAATGTTTGTGCAGCAGCTAGTCTAAGTTGACATTTTAAGTTCTGATCCGACAATTGACTTCTGCAGCGGTTTTTGTTAAATTTCATTAGCGAAAAAAATTGAAGGGCTTAGTGGAATAAGGGGGTATCCCTCAAAATTGTGTTTCTGAGATATTTAGTGCTTTATTAGATTTTCCATAACTCAAACAAAAAATTACCAATCACTAAATAATTTTGGTACTATACCGCTCGCAAAAGTTAAAGGCATGTGAACGCTGGCCAATGCTCAAGCAGAGCGCTGTTGCCAAGCGTAGTGCGTGTACCGACTGACGGTCTGTACCGTCTGTACATATGGTTGTGTGAGATGCATGCACCACATTCGGCAGCGCTGGTAGGAGGAGCAAGCGTAGGATTCGCCTCCATATGCCTTTAAGTTTTGCGAAGATTATAAATTAGGAAGGTTTTGAACTAACTTTCTGCAAATGTAGGACACAGTATGTTGGTTTATAGCATAAAGAATGTTTATTTAACTTGAAGACGGCATACAATATTCTACATTAAAAGTGACAATCACAACTTCCAAACATCACAATCAAATGATTTCATCTTCATTGTTCTCTCCCACTTCACACATGCTGTCTGATCTCAAATGTAAATAAAATTCATGGTACACAGGGGTATGAACTTCAACAATGAGGTTATGTCTCGATATTTTGCTTCTTTGATTGACCTTCCATTAGGGTACTTTGGTTCGAAGACTGTGTTTGATATTTTCTGTGGTTTTCCTTTTCCTTTTTGAAAACTGATGGTAGTGTAAGGGCCTAATTGACTATGCAAAACACATTTCTATTTTATGCCCACCTTCAAACCTTAGAATGGATGCTTTCCGGAAGTCGACATTTACGCCAGAAAGGGATTTGTTTCTTTTTTGTTAATTTACTTGTTAGTGGAGCTGGACTGACAAAATCTTCTCTTCATTTCCAGTACAGAGAACGGCTTCTGCTTCCTTGCATTTCATATAACTTAAGACTTGCCCACTCTTCAGGTGTATACACATACTGGGTACGTCGTTTTAAGTTTTCAATAATGTCAAACTCTGCATTACTCTCTTCTTCTGTAATGTGTTTGTAACCACACCATTCAGTTTTGAAGATTGGATATTGGTAAATGCTTTAGCAGGCACACTTTTGCCTTTTCGTGTAGAATATGCTTTCCCACTATTCCCTGCTAACTTCCTACTGTTATATTTCCATTTTTCTACATCTCTCTTCCTCTTTTTGCTTCTATTTTCCTCACTTCATTTACAAGCACAACAAACCTTTCAGCATCAGCCATCTTGTTTCTAAACCATGCGATGTGAAAGCTGGTCTCTCATTGGCCAATGCAGTATACAGCTGACCTATAAAGACAAAGGTTTCAAACAGGAGTGGGATAGCCCCATATTCCACTCAGAATACCTGAAAGCTCTTCAAAAGCCTTTTATCTCTCCAATATGTCAGAGGAGCTATCCTACACTCAGGACCTCCTAAATACCGGACCTGACACTGTGATTCAAGATGGCGGCCTATGTGGTGGGAACTACTTGTAAACAACTCGTCTACAGGCTACGATTTCAACGCAGTAAAATAAAAATGTGGTGTAATAACACGCCTATTTTGTGAATATGGGCTGTGTTAAACACAAAAACACTGTCTTAAACATAAACTCAAGTAAACAAAAAAGAATGACATTTAATATTAAACGATAAACCATGGGCAATGAAATATATAACCTCAAATATCATTCATGCAATCTACAGGTTTACATGCCATTATGTAACTGCATTAAACACTCAAATTACAAAGAAGATAGACAAAACTGCAAGCAGCATGTTACTTAAATAAAACAGAAATGTTGACATTGAGTTGACTCAGAATTATTAATCATTGTTTACACTGTTTTTCACATTTGTACAATGTGCATAATATAAGATTTATAAACCTGTACGGGGAGGAGATCTATCATCAACTACGACGATTTGAACGGCTACAGACGAGGAGAGTTAGTGCTTTATGCACCTTAACTTTCCTGAAACGTTGCAGAGACTACTCAGTTGTTCCACGCTTCGCTGAGGTACATCACCATATTAATACGAACCGAGCGCAACACATCCTCCGTCGCGCCAGTCTCGCGCTGGTGAGGGAAAGAATACACAACCCCTACTGCCTTCTGGACCGCATCTCTAGAGAACTTCTAACACTGCATCTCCAACTGTTTTCCTCGCTTCGGAGTTTGGACTGTGAATGGATCGACTTATCTTTATCCGCGCAGTACTGGCGACACCAGAAGAAAACCACTGACCGCCATGTTAAGAAGTTCAATAAATGTCACTGCACGCAACAACATCACGCTCAGTTAGACCCGTCTAGGCTGGTGATTAATCTAACGGAACGACCATTAGACCACACAACTACTTCAGTTTTGGCGAGAGGACTCAATTTCGCCCCGGCACCCAGATCCATACCAACCAAGGATTTCATCAGTGGCACTGAGCAGGCACTAATTAGTCTTCCGGCAGACGTAGCTGAAGAAATACGCACCGAAGTCAGCCTTACATTAGCAAGAGCCAAGAAACCCAGGGCCAATATCTCATCTGCTGAATTTAGAGCGCTGAAAGCACTGCGACAAGACGCGACTCTAACTGTGCTTCCTGCTGATAAGGGCAATGCCACGGTCATCATGGACACCATGGATTATCACCAGAAAATTACGAAACTACTTGAAGATCCCTCTTTCAAGGAACTGGATAAGGATCCGACGACCAAGATCACCAGAACAACTACAAGTCTCATAAAAAACTCCAGCCTAACCACTGCAGTACAGAAAAACATCATTTCACACGCAGCAGCTCCACCTAGACTCTACGGACTGCCAAAGATTCACAAGCCTGAAGTACCCCTTCGACCCATTGTGAATGCCATAGGCTCACCTACTTACCTGCTTGCCAAACATCTTACTACGCTATTGAATCCGCTGGTGGGTGACTGTCAACACCATATTGCAAATTCCAGTCACTTTATACAGAAAATTTCAGCGCTGAAAGTGGACCCGGATGATATTTTGGTGAGCTTTGATGTGGAATCCTTGTTCACTAGAGTGCCGCTAGAGGACTCACTACAGCTCCTATCTGAACGGTTTCCGGAAGACATCACCCAGCTTTTCAGACACACGCTCACTTCCACATACTTCAATTACAATGGCCAGTTCTTCGAACAGACGGATGGGGTAGCCATGGGTTCACCGTTGTCACCTGCTATTGCCAACTTTTTCATGGAGAGCTTTGAACATACTGCCCTGGATACCACCTCAGACAAACCAAAGGCTTTCTTCAGATACGTGGATGATACCTTTGTTATCTGGCCACATGGAAAAGGAAAACTTTCCACCTTCTTAGACCACCTCAACAACCTACATGCGAACATCAAGTTTACCATGGAAGTTGAGATCGATGGCTCACTCCCCTTCCTAGATGTTCTGGTCTACAAGAAGCCGGACGGCAGCCTAGGTCACACGGTATACAGGAAACCAACACACACCAACCGCTACTTGGACGCCTCCAGTCACCACCATCCTACTCAAAAGAAGACAGTTATCTCCACCTTGTTTCACCGAGCTTTCGATATTGCGGATGAAGACCACATTAAGCAGGAACTTAAATACCTACGAGACACATTGCTGAAAAACGGATACAGTGATAACGACATCAAAAAGGCACGCAAGAAGGTTGAAAACAATCGAAACAACCCCCAACGCCTCACTCAAAGGATGGATAGCTGGCCGAACAAAGCCTACATACCATTCTACGGTTCCGTCTCAAACAAGATCTCCCGCATACTCGCTAGGTATAACATCAAGACCTTCTTCACACCTCCAAAGAAGATCCAAGAATACCTTAGACCGGTAAAAGAACCACTTCGACTCAAGGTCCCAGGAGTTTACAGGATTCCTTGCGAATGTGGTAAAGTGTATGTAGGCCAAACAGGACGCACAATAGAAGAAAGGTGTAAAGAACATCAACGCAATATCAGGCTCCTACAACCAGATAAGTCAGCAGTGGCCGAGCATTGTATAGAGTATGTCCACAAAATAAACTTTGAAGACATCAAAGTTCTGGAGCATACGGATAAATACTGGGACAGAGTCATTAAGGAAGCCATTCAAATCAAACTACATCCAAACAATTACAACAGGGACCGCGGTCTTCAGCTAAGCCCTGCCTGGACAATAGCCATGAAACACATTCACTTTTTTTTTTTTTTTTTTTTTTTTGTTTAATGGTGGGGAAAAAGGCTTCTTACGCCCTTACCGCATGCATGCATGCGAGTGTAAGACTCCTGCCCAGCTTCGAACCAGAGCAGCACTACTCACTAAAAAACCCCACCGGAAGTCCTGAGGTAGAACCTCGGGTGATGGAGGTGAGTGGTAGCTGCCTGCCAGTGGCAGTAACAGCAGGTAATTACAGAAGTTGCAAAGGACAGCTATGGCAAAAAGTCATAGGCGTCCTTTGTTTGTTGATAATGGATGAATTGATGGGGATGGAATGATGGAGTTAAGTTGTTTGTGTGTGGGTGTAGTGTTATGGATGTTGAGGTATAGTGTGGTGATCGGGTTCCGCATAGCACCCCGGATAGTAAGGTCTTTCTGGCCACATGCGTGAGCATGTGGGTTCGTGGGTGGTCCGGGTGGTACCCATACCGAAGTCTGAGTAACACCGCGGGGAGTGTGGTATGTTGTTAACAAAGGTTGTGTGTTTCGGTGTTGGGGACAGACGGACGAGACGGAATTAGTACATGACTGTTGTTAATAATGTGGTGTGTAGTAGTGGAGGTTTAGTATGGACCTACAAAAGTAGGTATTAGATCCATTTGCCAGAATCAGGTCCAGTTCCAGGCCAGGTCAAGTTCATCACTGTTGGGGGGGCCCCTCTTCCCCCCTAACACATTCACAACAGCAACTATAGTGATTCTGGTCCAAGTACTGACCCTCAAGAAAACACTGTGGCCGGTGACAAACATAGCCCGAAACAGCAGGCCCAATCACAAATCGTCACCCGCTCATTGGCCAGGGCAACGCAACCCCCTCTCATCTAACATTGTATATATAGGGGGAGCGGGAAAAATAACGGTCATTACCTTCACTCCACACGTCAGAACAAAGGTCGGTCAGGGACATGGCGCCCTGAGACAGCTATATCCCATACTCCAATCAACCATGCCCACATACCTGAAACTACGCTTGTACCGTGCGATCGTCCCGCCCCTGATCCTGTACGGGTGCGAGGTCTGGGGTACGGTGGCTCGTTCCACCATCCGCAGGCTGCAGACCGTGCAGAACAGGGCGCTTAGGATGATCTACGGTACCGACCGTAGGTTTCCATCACACATCCTTCACACTCATTCCGGCATCCCATACATTGTGGACGTAGTGCGGGAGAGGACTCGCACAATGTATGACAAACTCATACCTCACCCAAACCAGCTGGTGAACAGCCTGGGGCAATATGACCATCGCCTTCCTAGGCGGAGACAGAGCTACCGTCTACCCAAGGACGCCCTTGGCTGGTAGGTACCGCTTTGCCTTCATCATCCTTCACACCTATCACCTGTTCCCCTCGGTTTTCCTGTCACTGGCACTGCATTGCTCGCCGGCCAAGGCTGACGAAGTAATCAGTAGGGAAAAGGTCGCTTGGATGGCTAGACATCCAAGATCCGACAGATCCCGCCGCCAGTGACAACACAGGAACCCACCCTGCACCATCAGACATACAAAGACAAAAAAGCCTGTTACATATACCAACCTATACCACCACACGGGTAAATCCGTATTTAAACGGATAGGTACCGTGGCCACCTTACCATCCGCCTGGGTTAACCCAGACGACTAGTACTCACTCCTGGACTCCTGGACTCCTAACGGTCATTTCATTCTGACGAAGGCCATGGAGTTTAGAATGGCCGAAAGCTCAATATTTTCAAACCTCACACGGCTGATCGCCCGTGAAACTTTAATAAAATGTGCATAATGTTATATACCTACACAAAACATACTATACTGGATGGCTGATATACAAATGCTGCTATTTAGAATGACCTAAAGCTACCTACTGAATTCAAAACCTTTAGGGTGAAATTTTGCTTTTACTATTACTGAGAACTTGATTACTCAGTTTGCAACAACATATTACTCAGCACTTCAGGACACTTTATTTTACAGGGGGAATCCACAAAAGCAGATGAAATATTAAAAATAATAACCGTAAAACAGCACTGTAAATGAAATACATGAAATACGCAATCTTAAATCAGTATTGTAAAGCAACATTGTGTTGGCTTAGGTTAGGTTAGTTTTGCATATGAGTGGGGTGACAGGGTCCTGTGTTATCGAAATATTTACATTTTGGGTAGTGTTTATGCAATCATTTCAACGTAAATGCATTAATCAATCATTGTAGCATATATTACACTCGTTTATGCACATTTATTAGCTAAATATCCGCCGCATAAGCGAAATAAAACACTTCATCGACCGTACGAAATTTTCTCATAAATAAAACACGAAGCTTGAGCGCACAATAAAACTTACAAGATCATAATCAGCAATAAAAACTGCATCCATTGCACTATGTTTCATTCGTTTTTTCGAGCGGACGATTTTGTAAATATTTACCAAACTTTGCTATAGTCTACAGTTTTACATGCAGCAACATAACACATTTCTTCTAAACTACAGCTACACATTTAAATTACAAAGACAAAAGATAATGTACAAATATGAGCAGCATACTACTTACATGAAACAAACTGTTGGTGTTGCAGATGCCACTAATTGAATTCACTCGAAATTATTGTCTTTCACTATTCACGCTATTCACCATGTTATATACACACCGGCAACTAATACACATAACGCTGCAATTTATTGTAATTAAATACTGAATTTAGAAGCTTTATGTTGTAATTTACCTTTTGTTTTAACTGAAAGTTTCTGATTTTTAATTTGTATCCGGGAATGCAACAGTTACGGTGCATTGTCGTGTTTGAGGTTAGGTTGTAGTATGGCAACATTAATATACACTACTGGAACAGTTTTTCTTCAACAACCTCTCACCACTGTAATCGTGACACAAATTGTACTTGCAAACAGATAAATTAACCACACTATACGGCTAATGTAGCCATAGTCCTAGATGGAACACAATAAACATGAACATGAACTGCTACACTCAGGACCTTCTAGATTAACGGACCTGAGCCTGGCATCCCAGTTGTACAAAAATGGCGTCGGCTGGTGGGAGTGATTTCTGAGGTGTTTCCACACGCTGTTTTTCGTATTATTTTCTATGTCTTCGAGTTATTGTTTCTTATAATAATTCCTATGTAAGTTTGTCTTCATATTAGCAAAGCGAGTGTTTCAAAATTTTTATTTGGGCAGTATAGGAACAGGAATAAATGTAATAACGTTTTGACTGTGCCGTGTGCTATCCACGTGTTCATGTTTATTGTGTTCCATCTAGAACTATGGCTACATTAGCCGTATAGTGTGGTTAATTTATCTGTTTGCAAGTACAATTTGTGTCACGATTACAGTGGTGAGAGGTTGTTGAAGAAAAACTGTTCCAGTAGTGTATATTAATGTTGCCATACTACAACCTAACCTCAAACACGACAATGCACCGTAACTGTTGCATTCCCGGATGCAAATTAAAAATCAGAAACTTTCAGTTAAAACAAAAGGTAAATTACAACATAAAGCTTCTAAATTCAGTATTTAATTACAATAAATTGCAGCGTTATGTGTATTAGTTGCCGGTGTGTATATAACATGGTGAATAGCGTGAATAGTGAAAGACAATAATTTCGAGTGAATTCAATTAGTGGCATCTGCAACACCAACAGTTTGTTTCATGTAAGTAGTATGCTGCTCATATTTGTACATTATCTTTTGTCTTTGTAATTTAAATGTGTAGCTGTAGTTTAGAAGAAATGTGTTATGTTGCTGCATGTAAAACTGTAGACTATAGCAAAGTTTGGTAAATATTTACAAAATCGTCCGCTCGAAAAAACGAATGAAACATAGTGCAATGGATGCAGTTTTTATTGCTGATTATGATCTTGTAAGTTTTATTGTGCGCTCAAGCTTCGTGTTTTATTTATGAGAAAATTTCGTACGGTCGATGAAGTGTTTTATTTCGCTTATGCGGCGGATATTTAGCTAATAAATGTGCATAAACGAGTGTAATATATGCTACAATGATTGATTAATGCATTTACGTTGAAATGATTGCATAAACACTACCCAAAATGTAAATATTTCGATAACACAGGACCCTGTCACCCCACTCATATGCAAAACTAACCTAACCTAAGCCAACACAATGTTGCTTTACAATACTGATTTAAGATTGCGTATTTCATGTATTTCATTTACAGTGCTGTTTTACGGTTATTATTTTTAATATTTCATCTGCTTTTGTGGATTCCCCCTGTAAAATAAAGTGTCCTGAAGTGCTGAGTAATATGTTGTTGCAAACTGAGTAATCAAGTTCTCAGTAATGGTAAAAGCAAAATTTCACCCTAAAGGTTTTGAATTCAGTAGGTAGCTTTAGGTCATTCTAAATAGCAGCATTTGTATATCAGCCATCCAGTATAGTATGTTTTGTGTAGGTATATAACATTATGCACATTGTACAAATGTGAAAAACAGTGTAAGCAATGATTAATAATTCTGAGTCAACTCAATGTCAACATTTCTGTTTTATTTAAGTAACATGCTGCTTGCAGTTTTGTCTATCTTCTTTGTAATTTGAGTGTTTAATGCAGTTACATAATGGCATGTAAACCTGTAGATTGCATGAATGATATTTGAGGTTATATATTTCATTGCCCATGGTTTATCGTTTAATATTAAATGTCATTCTTTTTTGTTTACTTGAGTTTATGTTTAAGACAGTGTTTTTGTGTTTAACACAGCCCATATTCACAAAATAGGCGTGTTATTACACCACATTTTTATTTTACTGCGTTGAAATCGTAGCCTGTAGACGAGTTGTTTACAAGTAGTTCCCACCACATAGGCCGCCATCTTGAATCACAGTGTCAGGTCCGGTATTTAGGAGGTCCTGCTACACTCTTAATAGTTCAATAAACTAACACTAGGTGGACTCAGGTTACATAATATGCAACTGTATAGTTCATGTTTGACCAAAATGAGGGATAGCCCCTTATTCCACTAAGCCCTTCAATTGTTCGCATACATATGTGGATCCGAACATACACAGAACACGAGCTGCATTTCTATGTAGTCGAGGAAATGTATTTCTTGGAAAATGTGAATAGAAATCACTCAAACTAATTCTATTTTGGAATTTTTTTTTTTTTTCAGTTGACCATTGCATTGCAAATCGACAAGTTCAAGTTGCAATTCAGATGGAACATAATCAACGTCAGTAGAGTAAGGCTCAGCAAATATTTGGAAAATTGGCTCTAATTGCACCACGTCTTGAAATCTTTTCTGAAATTCTTGGTTCAATTCTCTTAATATTTGAACATATTCTTGCAAGTCCATGACCTGAACAAATTGTTGAACTGTTGAGAGCTTTGGGAAATGTATCAAGTTCTTTGAAGTTAACTGCCTTTCCCATAAGGATAGTTTCATTTTAAATGCTCTGATACTATCACACAAGTCTATGATGAGTTGATGCTTTCCTTGGAGCGATTTATTCAGTATATTGATATATTCTGTCACGTCTGCTAGGAACGCCAATTCGGAAACCCATTTCTCGTCATTTAATTCCTTTACAGGTGTTCCTTTTTGCTCCATAAAGCATGATATTTCATTGCGCAGTTCGAAGAATCAATCTAGTAACGTTCCGCGACTTAGCCATCGAACTTCACAATAGTATGGTAGAGTACCATACTCACTATTGCATTCTTCTAGTAAGCTTTGAAACTGAGGATGACTGAGCCCTTTCGACCTAATTCCATTAGTTGTTTCCGTCACTACGTTCACCACATTGCTCATTTTAATGCTTTTGGCACAGAGACTCTGTTGATGCACAATACAATGTACAGGTATAACCTCATTATTTATGTTCAGACTCTTTATGTTTTCTTTCAAAAGTCCAACCACACCAACTCGAATCCCAACCATACAAGGAGCACCGTCAGTAGACAGATACCAATTTATCCCAAGGCAGACCAAAATTTTCAATAACCTCTTCAAGACACAAAAAATATCTGATCCTTTTGTAGTATCCTTCATTGCAACAAGATCTAACAGTTCTTGTTTAATCTGAAGCTCTAAATCTACACCCCTTATAAATATTGCAAGTTGGGCTGTATCAGATATATCACCACTCTCATCAACAGCCAAGGAATAATGCGTAAATGATTTACATAAGTCCAGAAGTTGCAATTGAACATCGTCTCCTAAATCTTGCACACGACGGGCCACGGTCGAAGGTGACAAACTTATGGCCTCGAATTCCTGGACTTGTTGCGGACACAGTTCCTCTGCTGCTATGGTGATACACTCCTTTACAAATTCACCATCTGTAAAGAGTTTTAGTTCTCTTGCTATTTGGAAGCAGATTTTGAAACTGAGGCGAACAGCCGACTCACTGGTGTTATGGTCGTCACTATTTTCCAGCAGCTTTTCCTTCAGTTTTCCTAGTAATAACGCACGTTCCTCTCCTTGGTAACTGTCATATTCACTCGCGTGAGTTGAGTAATGTCTTTGCAAATTGAATTTTCGTATTGCATGCAAAACCTTACCACAAACTAAACATTTTGCCATTCCCCCACTTTCGATAAAAAAGAAGCACTCTTCCCATGAAGGCACCATCACTGTCACACACCAAGAGCATGTCAACACCAACCGCCAAACCGCCGACCAACAAGACGCCGCAGACAACCAACTTTACACCGCTGTACTCCACAACACCGCCGCACTGCAGAAACTACAAGAAACACTCCAGACTCTCACCGACCGGGTTGCAGCATGGGAGACAGCCCTGACTCGTGCTCTCGAGGACATTCAGGATACCACCCATAACCTGCAAACAACGCTACCTGCCACAGTCCATCAAGACAACAATAGCCTCCGTGAATACTTCAACAAGCAGCTGGAGAAAGTAGTCACCTACATCAACGACTCACGCATACACAAGGTCCATAAGACGTTAGAAGAGATACTACAAGGACACACAACAACACTAGAGACTAAACTCAATCAGATTCACGAGATTCTGACATTCCCCAGATTTCCCATCGGTCCTCCAGTACGACCCATGTTCCCCCCAAATCGCAGGTCAGTGTCAGGGCACCCGCCATGATACTTGACCTGCCCAAGCCAATGATCCACTTCTAATATGCACCCACAAGTATCCGGTTTACTTCGGCGGTACCGGACACACACCACCACTGTTCAAATAAAATGTGTCACCCCAGAAATAACATTAGTAAAGTAGGAAAAAAAATTAAAAAAAAACAAAAAAACATGAAGGCATAAATGTAGGAGTAGATGCCCTACGTGTCACATTACATTCTACAGCCGACATGATGTTTACGAGAACAAACCGCAAGGGACGAGACGACACTGCTGTCCACTTCCACGTCTTGCCTCGAACTGAAATCGCACGGCACTCGTGGCAGTGCACAGTACTGCGTCATTTGCTCTAGCACAAAGTCGATCCACTTGGTGGCCGCTGCACTACAGTATTCAGTAAAGCTTTTCAGATCTTTATTAATAACTTAAGAAGAGATAGAAGAGTTTTGGCTAAGAGTCTAAAATAAACTTTGCCTCCAAAACAATACAGAAGGAGAAATTATTATTTACGTGGCAAAAAGTTCAGTATTCTGGAGACTCCAGTATTTGTGCGTCTAATTTGTGAACGAACTTGGAAAATCTGAAATTTAGTGAAATCTTGGTATTACATTTTTATTATTACTGTAAGTATGTAGTAGAGAAAGTAAAAAGTAGTTTGGCATTATCAGGTAAGAAGTAACATTGACATTCACAACAAACATGAGACTTAACCGTTTAAAATAATGCATTAATATGAGCAGAAAAAAACAATTAACATTTCAATAAGTATCTTGATTATTGTTTGTTTCAATTCAATACATAAGTACAGTCGAAGGCATAACTCGGATCGATATAATGCGCAGGATTTATGTTGGTAAGGAAATATTAAACCCCTCTGTCATGCCCAGCTTCGCTTTCCTTACCCGGTTCTATCGGGTGATCGGGAGTCAAACTAAGAACCGGCTGCGCGGTGCTCTTCCTGTCCGCGTCATCGGCACTTATTGCCATCTTCCGCTATCATAGGATATGATGGATACAATAATACGCTTTTAAAACTACTTTTAAGGGAATGGTAAAGTGATATTTTAGCCAAATCGATATTTTTTTTATTTTTACTGTAAAAATGCACCATACCTTGAATATATGTGCTAAATTTTAATCCCCCAGGGAGGGGGAACACACTTTTGGACACCATTTTTAAAGCTGTGCGCTGGTTCAATTACCCTCTGCCTTTTAAATGGCCGTGCCCACACCTTCCGTTTCATTTAGGCTTGGAATACATTGTTTTTAAACGAAGCATTGTTGTCATTAACTCTGGAGAATGTTCTTGAACGCGCAATCGCGCTCTGGATTGAGAAGCTTCCCGGTATACGATATAAACAGGGTAACACCAGTAGTTAAAAATTACTACCTATAGAGCAGTTGAACTGTTATCAGTACCAGTGTTGTTACAATATTATATCGTGTAATTCTTGAGTTTCCAATAAGCATAATTCATTAGTGATGCTCTTTCGCGTAAGTACCGGAAAGAAAGGATAAGTTGCTTTTGAAGCAGGGTGTAAACTGTAAATCGTCAGCGCGAGAGGAAAAAACTGCGTGATATCTCAGGTTCGCTTGTGTCAACCACAAAGTCATAGTCAAGTGTCATAGCTAAACCATAGCGGATAGAAGATCTATCCGCTATGGCTAAACTCCTGAGACAAATACAGTTAGTGTTCTCCTTATGCATTCACCGTAGCCTAGTTGAAAAAGTTCTCCAATAAATGCCCTAGATGGCAGTGTTTTTCGTTTGTCATTTGTTGGTTTTTGATTACTGCTATTTCTCATGCTTCTATTTGTATTCTGTGTAATTAGCTTGGCGCATTTTTGTTTTTCAAATCATTTGATCTTAAAATAATTTAGTGTGTTTAAGAGGTTAGTTGAGTGTAATTATTGATGTATGCATCGTGTGTAGCATTGTTTTATTTGTGGCGAAAATAAAGCGTAAGTTGTGGCAGAACATGATTTGCTTTTATTTCTGAAAACAGACCACGTGTTTGTAAACACTACATTCTGATTTTTAAAAGACGTCAAGTAATGACTTCGGAAGGGGGGGGGGGTTGCGGTAAAGGGTAAAAGGGGAAGGCCGTTGCTATGGAAACGTAAACAAAGGTTGCTAAATGTGCTTATACCACTTATACTGAGGAATCCTGCACTCCTCAGGTCAGTTTTCGCTAGCTGCGAGAAACCGACCTTGCTTGGGTGTTTAGATGCGTTCTATGTTGTTAACCTACTGCGTTAAAACTCATATTAAAAGACGTATTATGGAATTAAGAGTTTGTGGCGGTGAAGGTAACGTAGACCTAAGATTCATTGCCCAATAGAAAGATCAACTTCCGGTGGGGGTGTTACATTGCACAGCCAAGCTAGAGAATTTGTCTGTTCTCTTAAGGAATTCTTCGAACAGGCAGAGAATATGCTCCTTCACAATAAGCCACTTATTCCATTCAGCCAAGTGAGGAAAAGAACTGCACATGTTCTTAAAATAAGCAGATGACTTTCTGGAATCTCTAAAGAGGAACAGCAACAGCGAGATCCATCGCAAATTGCAACTCCTGCAAAAGAGAGATCAAAATGTTCAGCTAGGCAACTAGACATTTTTCAGTCAGATGCCATAAAAAGCCACATCGATAGCTATTACACCCAAAAGGAGTGTTGCACCTTGATTTATAGACAAGCAATCAGGACTTAAGCATTTCACCCATAATCATCGCATTAATCCAATTAGATTCACTGATGGGCAAGCCAACGTCTTGGCAGTAAGCAAACTGATGGCATCAACAAAGAGGAATATATTACAATGCACTGCATAACCTGTACTCTCTCCCATGAGCCTAACAGGTTGGAGTGGTAGCTTATCTATGAAAATTACCTACTATATTTTTGAAACATTTTGAAGTGTGAACAGTGGGATAGTAGTCAAGAGCAATGTTGCATTCACATCAGTTTGCTTTGATTTGCTGCAGAGCTTTTTGAGGGAAGCCTTAGCTCTTTGAGCAAAGTCCTCAATGATCTGGGACTTAAGTTAAAAAAAAATACTGATAATAAGTAAATAAACAAATAACAGAAAAGTGGTATATGAAAAATTGGATATTGTAGCACTAAGGGTTTTGTTTTTTTAAGAGAAATGTGAAACATGACTTGAAGGAAATAGTGTGGTTGGTTGAAACTTGGGTAAATACCGGCCATACCATGTCAAAGGGCTGGACTGACAGTACGCTTGAAAGTACTGTAAGAGTTGTATTATAATAGAGAGAGAGAGATTCAGAATTACAACTTTGAAGATGCAAAGACACAGTGACTTCGTATTAAGAACAAATTACTTTTGTTCTGAAGATGGACTAATATAGATTATGTCTGCATGCTATCGTTACTGTAAGGTAAACTTGAAAGCTTGTTTATATGTTCCGAGCATTGACGGTTAAAGAGGGGTGGTATGCATAAACTTGCTATCTGCTTATTGACAACACTGTAGCTCTGCACGTGGAGAAGCCGATGGCTGTCATATATCTTTTTTTAAAAATCAGATTGTATATGTTAGGTGTATTTTGAAATTGCATATTGAATTACTCTACTGTTTTAGAAAAGTGAAAAAAAAGGGCAAAAGGTCAGCCTTATGCAAAGTGATGAACGAAATCAGATGGAAGAAAAAAGAAATACTTGCACAGAGGTTAATGAGGAAGTGTGTGACCCAGTTGTCAGCGAACAATGTAAAAATATTAAAGTTGGAGGCACAGTGTACAAATTATGAGCCAGAGGAGAATGCAGCTGAGTTTAAGTAGGTATATACTTTTAGATTTTGATGAGTTGAAAGAATTGATCCAAGGTTTAGCTTGTCCTCTTGTTTTCACATAGGTCTGAACCTGGAGATGCTCTGCTCCAATGGTTTTGCTTCTCAATTAAATGTAGGCTGTAGTATGTGTGCAGAGTCATCTAGTTTAGTATATAATTCTAAGAAATTGGAACCAAAGGGGCCAAGGAAATATGGTCCTTTCAATGTGAATAAATGCATTAAGCAAGCTTTTATTCACATTGGTAAAGGACACAGTACACTAGCATGATTATGAATATGAGCCATTTATCAAACAGAGCATTTTAGGATTGTGCAGGTTGCCACTTCTGGAACTGTATCCATTATGCTAGAGAAAGCATGGAGTGAAATGAGGAAAGCTTATTCCAATCTTATGGGAGGATTAACTGCTACTCCAATAAATATTTTTGTCTCTTATGACAGTCACTGATAACCCATGGACATATGTACATCAGAACGTGGTGTTGACTCTGTTATTGACCTGCTCACAAGCTATGTTATTAACTTTGAAGTTATGTCCAAGCACTGCTAGAAATGTTAGATTTCAGAGAAGGAACTTAATAAAACTTCTGAATTCCATTTCTGGTATGAAGGACATGCTTCAAAGTGTTACATAAACCATCTTGGATGGGACAATGGAGATGCAGGCAGCAGTTAAACTCTGGCAAAAGTCTGAAAAGCTTGGTCTACACTATACTACCATACTATCTGATGGCAACACCAAAGCTCCTTCCAGACTTACTACATGCAACCATATGGCCCAATGTTAGAATTGAAAAGATGTGTTAAACATGTTGGCAAAAGGCTTAACATAGCACTTTGCAACCTCAGGAAGAATTGAATGCAGAAGGTTTTCGACTAGGCAGTAAGGGGCATGGTACTCTGAGAGGTACTACAATCACAAAACTTCAGTGCTACTATGATCAGGCCATTCATTGAAATATTGGTGACATGCTTGGAATGAAAACTGCAACATATGCTACTTTATACCACAGCATATCAACTGATGAAAAGCCTCAGTACAATATTATGTCCTGGTGGCTTTATTTTTTTTTAAGTGGAGGGAAAATCCATTTTCGGAGCCCCATGCACTGGATGGTATAGAGGGGGACTGTGGGCCTCACCCGAAGGTACTACTCCACTAAAAACCTCCACCAGGAGAGCATTCAGGGAAGGATATCCGGCAGTACCGTGTAAAGTACCTACGGATTCAGGATGATGGTATGCCGGCCACTTGGGCCCAAGCCAGGTGAGAAAAGGTGCCAGGACGCAACTATGACCAAGGCCCTGATTACGCCCTTGGGAATTCATGGTGGTAGAGAAGGAAGTAGGAAGTTAGGTATTGAAGGATTCCTTTGCGTTGTTAATACCTCCGTCTTCCATGGTTCTGTGGTAGCGGAAGCGTTGTAGTTTGCCCGAGGTATGTGGACATTTCTTCTGGTAGAGGCTGCCCTTCCAGCATCGTCAGGAGAACTGCCACCTCTTCCTTGACTAGCCCTCGGAGTGACAGGTAGTGCTGTTCCATCTTCCGCTCCAGAGTCTTCTCTGTTCGGTTGAGATCAAACTTGGATGGGTTGACTATCTGGATCCTCTCGGAGAGGCCAGCTAGCTTAAGCCTGGATTGGGACAGGTCCTCCAGGGCAGTGATTCTAGTAATGATGTACACCACCTCCGCTTGGACATCCTCGAGTTTCTGGAGGATGGCGGAGGTGTAGTCTGGTCCCGCGGAAGATAGTTGGGTAGCAGGTGCGCTCTGGTTTTCACTGCCCTGTGGCAGGCGGAGACCAGCTGCTGGCTGGCTTCAACCGCGGCCGTCGGCTGAGCCAATGTTGGCTGCTTCCTCAGCGGGCAGCAAGCTTGCCCAGTGTAGTGATCCTGCCCCAGCAGGAAGCGCAGAAGCGACGACGTCTAGAGAGGTCATGCTGGGTGCAGGACACGGTGGTATTTGGTGCCTTGCAGTAGTGGCACCATGGAGCTGCAGCACATCCTTCCTCACTGTGTCCGTAGAGGCAACAGCATCAGCAGGGTGGTGTAAATTCGGCCTGGCTTGGCTCAATCCTTAGGGATTCCCTGAGTAGTTTCAGTCCGTTGTCGATTGCTGCATCAAAGTGAGCCTTTTCTTTGAAGAAGAGACGCACTAGTGGAGTAGGGCCCCTCCTGGACTGTATGCATGTGACCCTCAAAATTGAGGGCCAAAGTTTTGAAGCATAGCCCAGGAGAAACTGCATAGGTAATGATGTGGAACGCTCGCTAACACAGCACTAAAAGAGCTGCGGTGCAGTGTGTGTGGTTCCAGTGTAGGTGTGGTTGGTCAAGGAGGCGTAGCTTCCAATTGCGCCAGGCTGGACTGGCCAGCCAAAGTAGTGAGGTCTGGCTCGTCAGCTGCAGCTGCAGCTGCAGCTGGCAAAGCTGGCGTGGTCTTTCTGGTTGGTTGTTGGCATCTTCCCATGTTGTCCAAGAGATGTTGCCAGCTCGAGGCAAAGTCCCTTGTGGCAGCGATCCCTGATGCTTTCATCAGAGGGCCATCACAGAAGAGAAAAACCCTCCACATCATGGAAATATAGACATACCTCTCAGGGAAGAATATTTGGCAAAAATTATCCCAGTTTACCAAAGACTTGCTTCTGATCATTTATTGAGTTGATGCCAATTAGGAAAAACTCAAAATTCGAATGAAGCCTTACATGCTGTGATATGGCGGAACTCTCCCAAGATCAATTTTTGTTTCAAAGTCTCAAGTGGAATATGCTGCAGGTCAAACTATATGTGAATTTAATGTTGGCTACAAGGAAACCTTGGAGGAAACTCAGAAATTTGGCAAGTAAAATGCTCCAACCTTCAGCGGAATTTAAAAATAAGAAAAAGTACACCAAGCTATAAAACTGTCAAAGTGAAGCCTCAAAAGGCTGCTAAGAGGAGAGAGGGTGCAACTTACCAAGCTGGAGCTCTTTAAGGTACAGAAATTCAATATTACACACTTTATATTAGTTTTACCTGTATGTATGTAACAGAATCTGTCGATGAAATTTTCACCAACTTAAGAGTTGTCTGACTGACTTGAAAATTTGCATACGTATCAAGGACAGATGACAATACAATAATATCATATCTTTTTCCTAAGGTCTTGACCAGGATCATCAGAATAACAAAAATTAATTAGCTAAATTTTTCAATGTAATGGAAACTTTAGATATAATGTTTATCAATTTACAGTCATCTGACTTGAAAATTTGCACATGTCAAGGACCAATGACAATACAATGATATCATAACCTTATCCTAATATCCTGACCAGCATTATCAGGATAAAAAACTTGAAATGTCTGATTGACTTAGAATTTTGCATATCAAGGATTCATAACAATGTCGTTTCATAACTTCGTCCTAATGTCCTGGCAAGTATTATCAGGATAACAAAGTGACTTAGCTAAATTTATCAATATAATATAATTTTCACCAAATTAGAGTTGTCTGATTGACTTGAAAATTTGCACATACATCAAGAATTGATGACAATACCATAATATCTTGAGTTTGTCCTAATGTACAGATCAGGATCATCAGGATAAAAAAAGACTAAGCTAAATTTATCAAGGCAGAGGGATCTTTCGATGTAATTTTCAACACCTTATAGTCACCTGAGTGATTTGAAAATTTACACATATTGAGGACGAGTGGCGATACAATAATAATAACAACAACAATAATAATAATATCAGGACTTTGTCTTAATGTCCTGACCAGGCTCATCAGTGTAAAAGAGATTACTTGGATAAAGTTATCAATGTAACAGAATCTTTCGATGCAATTTTCACCAAATTAGAGTTGTCTGATAGACTTAAAAATTTGCACACGTGTTAAGGACTGATAAGAACACAATATCAGGTCTTTGTCCCAATGTCCTGGCCAGGATTCTTAGGATAAAGAATGACTAAGCTAAGCTTATAGAAAATAGTACAATTATGACATCTTAGATGTTGCTAACACACATTTTCTCTATTTCTTAAAAAAATAGGAGCTTGAGCTAGGTTAGTATGCTCCTTCAATATTAGATTATAATTGTTGGCAGCAGAAAGAGATGGTTTCCTAATTAGTGAAATTGTTGAATATTCCTTCGGCTGTTAAATCATATGCTCACAAGTGAATTAACTATTATTGTTTCCCAAGGCAAAGTGACATTAGTAACACTATAGTTCTTTTTTGGAGAAAGATTTACACATTTAGGTATTCTGCCAAACTTAAATTTGTTCAAAATCAAAGGGATGTATAACTGATGTTGCAAAAAGAAAATAGTGGAAGGTAAAATTACATTCCATTGTAAAAACTGCAGATAATGTATGTTATGGTGGCACATACACCCTGAAAACTGCTTTAATTAAATAAATACATATATATTGGATGACATAGATGCCCAGAGAGAGGACCTGAAAGGAACACGAGACCAGTAGTGATACAACAACAATAATAATATCACCAGAACTTTGTCTTAATGTCCTGACCAGGTTCATCAGGGTAAAAGAAACTACTTGGATAAAGTTATCAATGTAACAGAATCTTTCGATGCAATTTTCACCAAATTAGAGTTGTCTGATAGACTTAAAAATTTGCACACATGTTAAGGACTGATGAGAACACAACATCAGGACTTTGTCCCAATGTCCTGGCCAGGATCCTTAGAATAAAGAACGACTAAGCTAAGTTGATAGAAAATAGTACAATTATGACATCTTAGATGTCGCTAAGGTACATTTCTACATGCACCCTGAAAATTGCTTTAAATAAATATATATATATATATTGGATGATGTAGATGCCCAGAGAGAGGACCTCAAAGGAACACTAGACCCAGGGAAAGGATCTTGGACCAGGGTTCACATAGGATCAAGACATCACATAGCTGGTAGTTTAGACAAAGGAATTAAATCACTTGAAAATATTGAAAGACAGAGATGCCCGGAGAGAGGACCTGAGAGGGATACAGTATTTTGGGGGAAGGATTATGGAGCGAAGTTTACCCAGGTCCAGAAAGTCCACAACAGCTGCTAGTGTAGTTAAAATAGTAATTGTAATCTAATACTGTTCCAAAAGTAAAGTGATTTGAAAATTTTCAAAAAAATTGTAAGAAATTTGGAATTCAAAAATTTTAAAAAGATTTCAAATAAAAAATTTGAGACTCAAAAATTAAAAATAAATTATAGTTTAAAATACTAAATAAACACGCTTTTATAACACATCGAACTAAAAAGTAGAAAATAATTTTTAAATATGAAGAGTTTGTTCTATAGCGATATAAGTCAACTAGTTCATCATATTTCAAAGTTTTATAATAAGTTTAAAATAAAACTAATTTATATTAACAAAATAATGAAATTTATTGTAAAAATAAGTGGGGTGTCCAACATCCAATTTCATAAATAGTTCATTAGTAGCTGTTTATAATGGCAAAGATGTGATAAAAATATCTAAAAAGGACCCCACACTTTTTTACAATAACATTTATTATGGTGCCTAACACCAAATGTTATAAATAGTTCATTGGTACCTATTTATAAAAACAAAATTATGATAAAAGTATCGTAAAAAGCACTCTACGCCTTCACTGCCATGAGATAAATCCTAATGCTTGTTTATATGTTCAGGCAGGCTGAAGGTGTCCCAGACCACCTAATCTAAACCGGTTTCGAATTAGAGGAAGAACGGCATAAGCAGAAAAATAATTCAGGCATGAAAGGGTTAAAGAGAGGGGGGATACACATAAACTTGCTATCTGCTTATTGACAACACTGCAGTTACCCATGTGGAGAAGCTGACGACTGTAATGTATCTTTTAAAAATCAGACTGTAGTTCAACATCTGTTGGAGATAGGTTTTGATTACACCTAATAAAACTGATATAAATTAATATATCAAGAATGTTACTAGATATTGGTATGAAATTTGATAAACACGTTTCTTTAGTTGCTGGTAATGCCTTTGCAAAAAATTAACTCTCTAACTTCAATACATTAGAAAATCAACTTTTTCACTTCGGTGTCCCCGTAACGGAAATTCTGCTGTGTTGTTAATAAGAGTGGTAAATAATTCAACTCATATTTACTGTATTTCATTGCATAATCGTCACCATCACATAATGGTTGCACCTTTATTTATGGACAAGCAGTTAGGACTTTAGCATTTCACAGCATAATTATGGCATTAATATTCTGGGTGTTTACTATCAAGAAATATTGAAAAATGACGAGATATCACTACAACCTAGTCGGTTCATGGAATGCAGGTTATGCAGTATATTGTAATATATTCCTCTTGTTGACGCCATTAGTTTGCTTACTGCCGAGATGGTGGTCAGCCCATCATTAAATCTGATTGGCTCAAGTATCTAAAGAGTAGGAATTAGCAGACATCCCTAAGTGAAACTGATAAGCAAATGGAGCAGCAAGGGATGTGAACCATTTGGTTAGCATGCACTAAGTCAATAACCATTTTACTCCTCAATTGTGTATGGCTGTTTGTTTCTTTAGTTATTTGGAATGCTTATGTATGGTAAATCTTCACACATATCTGTCAAATTATGGACTTGTTCAATAGTTGATAAGATTGACTCCAGTTAAAAATTACACATTATTAAACAGTATCATAAAGGCTTTTGTAAATAATAGATCAGTTTTGATTCAATAAATCCAAAGACTTATTTTTCTTTTTAATTTTTTTTTTAAATACTGGAGTAGGTGTTTGCATTACCAGTGTCAGTATCACTTTTGTTTTCCCTCTCCTTTCTTTTGTAATGGTATTAAATAATACTGTTTGCACAGCATGGACGAATGGCCCGATAACATCAGCAGTTACATATGCTCAGGTGTGTGTGGTTTTTTTTTTTTTGAGATTGGCGAGAAGGCAAGGTTAATCATTGTAAAGGATCATTTATATAGTTCCTGAAATTTAAGGCGACCCATAAGAAAGTTAAAGAAGAGCCAAGATGTATTGACAGCATGCTAAAGGTCACCTTCAAGATGTCGAGTTAAGTTCTGGTGAAGAAAGTAGAAGATGGCATTGTCATGTAAAGGGGCTTATTGGAGGAGTACCCTTGCATGGCTGGGATTCTCAACTGCATCAACTAAAGTAGAACGCAGTTTGAGAAGACATGGTTTCAAAGGCAGTTGACTGTGTTGCAGCACGATTACATTGCCTGGAGAGAGCCATGGTCCCCACATGAAAAAATGCTTCATAGTTTGAATGGGGCTGGTACTGGACTGGGTAAAGGATGGAGCAACCGAATATGACAGAGAAGTCTTTGTTGTGTGATTAAGGAGCTATAGTTTGCTGCAATATTTGGAGTAAAATCTAACTGTGTGTTTAAGAAAAAGTTAAGCTGTGTAAAGCTTTATTGTGGGGTGGGGAGGTTTATGGTAATTAGTTCCATGGTAAATGGGCTTATTAAGTAAGCCCGGTTGTGTACCAAGTTAGTCGAGCATTTTGGTACAGAAGGCTAAAACCAATTGTATACTCAAATCATTCAGTTTAATGGATAGGAAGTGGTGGTTTCATAAGTGGAGTAAAAGACTCAGACTTGGTTGAACATTTTAAAGCGTTGTAAACTGTTAAAATTATTGTAACTTATTTATATAAATGTGCTCATACAGGAATTCCCAATTTTAAGATGTGATGATGTGTTTAAATTTATGTAACTTAATTATGTAAATATATGTTACTAGTTTATTAAAATTCCATTTTCTAAGTTAGAGATACATTCACTACCCATGTGGTTCTTTGGGAGGGCATAAGAAGGGCGTAAGAGATCAGGCTATGAGTTAAATAATGTAAGTTAAGAAGTTAAAGCCAAGATGCACAAACACAGTGCACTTTACATCTAGGTATGCACAGTGTAAGTGGCTGTAGTTCAATACCAGACTTGGTTGAACATTTTAAAGCGTTGTAAACGGTTAAAATTATTGTAACTTATTTATGTAAATGTGCTCATACAGGAATTCCCAATTTTAAGATGTGATGAAGTGTTTAAATTTATGTAACTTAATTATGTAAATATATGTTACTAGTTTATTAAAATTCCATTTTCTAAGTTAGAGATACATTCACTATCCATGTGGTTCTTTGGGAGGGCATAAGAAGGGCGTAAGAGATCAGGCTATGAGTTAAATAATGTAAGTTAAGAAGTTAAAGCCAAGATGCACAAACACGGTGCACTTTTCATCTAGGTATGCACAGAAGTGGCTGTAGTTCAATACACTTAGACTCTCTCTTTTTTTTTTTTTTTTTTTTTTATTTATTTATTATTACTAAGCTATATACATGTGAATATGACCGGTGTTCAGCCCTGGCTCATTGCCAGTCATATTCTTATTCTACAATAATTCCTTAATTCTAACTTATTCTATCACTTATATCTTATTGTTCAACTCTATTTACTGTCCAGATCCATTTATTTTTCACATTATGTAAAAATCTTCCTACCCTCTTACTGTCTTTATGAAGCATTTCAACTATAGATCTATTTCTGACTCTCTCTTACCTCTATTCCTGTATATAGTCCCTGAAAGTTACAAGGCCAGTCATAAATAATGTGATGTGGGCTGCAGTGCACAACAAAGGACAGTCGGAGCTAAGCTACTTTACACCACATATTAGGTCGGCGAACAAAGATGCTCAAGATTAGGCTGCCTCATGCGATTGTTTGTGTATATGTGACTAACAATGGACACAGTGCATATCAAAGGCGCTCTCAGTCAATCTTCCCCGCACCACTCAAGCAAGCAAGCATGCAATAACAATCAGAGTGGCAGAACCAAAAGGGGTTTTGTCCAGATGATTCAAAAAGTGTCCAGCAGCTGGCTTTGTTTGAAGAAGTTCGCAAAAGGTCCGTATGAAATCAACCTCTCTATATAAGGAGACGAGGAAACAGCTGAGTAAGAGTTACAGACATGAGTCTGTCAGGGTCAAAGACACCTGTTTGTGTGTTTTACTGTCTTCATGAGAGGTACGTCGTATGAAAGTTAGGAAGTTTTAACGAGCATGGAGTAACTGTGTATGAGAGAGACAGAAAGACAGTGAAAGGACTGTCAAGGCTACGAGAAGGAAACAGTTGGAAGTTGTAATATCATGAAGGATTGTAGAGTATGTTAATGTCAGCAGAAGAGTCTATGTTTTTGTGCAAAAATTTAGAAGAAAAATAAAGTGATAGGAAAGTAACTGGACTGATTTTTGTTACACGGGTATCAAAAGTGGGTTGTGAACACCATGATGGAGGCAATGCTTGACAAGCTGTTGGTTACAGTATTGCAGAAATGAAATCTGGAATGGACAAGATGCAGACAGAAGTTGAGAATGTGAAGGAAGAAGTGAAGAGGGAAATGAATTTCAGAACAGAAAATATGGAGGCAAAAATGAATCTGGAATGGTGAAATCCACCATACAGAAGATTAGGGCAAAGATGGAGATGAAAACTGAATCCGGGATGGAGAAGATAGAGAGGGAGGTATCGGCGAAGATTGATGGGCAACTGTTGGGCATGAAAGAAGATGCAGAAAAACTTTGCAGGAAGCTGGAAGCCAGCGCGAGGATGTCGGGAAACGTCTTAATTCCCTGGAAAGAAGAGTTGATGGCAGAGTCAAGGAACTGGATGCCTGCGGTGGATGGGGTAGCATAAACCTGGGCAGGAAGCACCTAGTGGCCTAGGTGACAGTCACGGCTGTCTTGGAGATGAGAAGTGTACGACACGGCAAAGACAAAGAACCAGCACAAGGATGTCATCCCTAGTGGAGTGTGTCAGGGACATAACCATCCAGGACACATAAAGGACTGTCAGCAGGGAAGCCTACAAGCAAGTGAGGAACAAGTAAGAACCAACTTGGTGCAGGACATGAAGGAACAGTCAGAGCCATCCAATCGGGTGACTCTGAATACCATGTATAGAAAAGAATGGAGGATAACAACATCGTGGATTGCAGGATACAGGGGAAGCTGTACTGGGTACTAGTGGACACAAGTGCAGCCATGACCATGATTAAACCAAATGTGGCGAAGGACATGCAAACGAGGAAATTAGATCCACCCTACAAGATAGTGGCAGCATTGGGTTTTTGTTGAAGGAGCCATATATATTATTTGAAGTGTTCCTGTCATTCTTGTATGCCATTATTTAGAACCCAAAAACTTCTTACTGTTGCTGGTGAATATATATATATATATATATATATATATATATATATATATATATATATATATATATATCTTACAGATAATTATGATAACTTTGCAACAAACCTTGTGGTGCATAATGACAGTACGAGGCATGCAAGTGATTTACATAGACCAATAAATAACTTAAAACTGTTTCAAAAAAGGATGTTAATGCTCTGCAATAAAAGTATATAACAACTTTCCAGGTTACTTAAAGCTCTTAGGCAATCATAGTCAATATAAAATCGTAAAGAAAAATTTAAAGTCATTCTTATATACTCACTCCCCATATACTGTTGAGGAATTCTGTAATATCTCATCAACAGGTATATATTAAATATATGGCACATTACATGCGATGATGATCTGTAGCATGTTGTATAGTTTATTCTGGCAATGATGGTGCTAAAAATAAATATCTTTCTTTTTCTTTACTTTTCCTCTTCTTTCTTTCTCACAAAAATAGAGGGAAATAATAGTTTTATTGGTGGTGGGTATTCTGCTAGTAATGATGCATGTTTCAATTATATGACATGTTAAACGTCCCTGAGCTCTACTCACAATGGGACCAAACGTATGAATGAATGAACAAACAAACCTACCTTGCCTGCGGAGGAGGAGGAGGCCCGACTAGAGTTGAGCTTGGTGCAGAGAATTGTGGGTTTTCATTGCAAGGGTGGCTGAGGAGGTGATAGTGGGACTGGGTGCCCTCAGGAGCCATGAGGTGATGGTCGATGCTGATAGAAGGGTCCTGCGTGTCGGACAAGATGAGGTAACGCTCTGGAGGCTGGCAGGGTGACCCTGAAGGAGGCTGCAATTGGGCCCACCAGGAGCAAGGTGCCTGAGGTGCACGAGGGAGGTCAGCAGTCATGAACCCTGTGGGTGAAAGGTATGTTGCATCAAAGTGAAGAAGTTTTAACAAGCAATCGAGTGATTGTATTGGAATTAGTGTGTGAGAGGTGAGAGACAGAGAAAGTGAAGAAAGACAGTGAAAGGACTGAGTCAAGGCTATGAGAAGAAACCAAATTGTGAGTTGTAATATAATGAAAGACCATTGACTATGTTAATGTTAGTAGAAGAGGACTGCGTTTCAGTGCAAAAGAGTAGAAGAAAATAAATCGACAGATAACTAACTGGACTGATTTTGTCATTTTTGTTACAATAATTTATTCTTCACCTTTTGGTCTTGTGTAATTTTACTTTATGAAGAAAGCATAAAAAATGAAAAATTATACAATGAAATACAATATTTTACAGCAATATTTCATAATTTAAATATGCTGTAAAAGATTTGTTGTCAAAATATGCAATTTGACATTTTATAAATAATGAAAAGAGCTTGGTTTGCAGTATGCAGACAAACAGATGAGCAGAGTGGAAGATATTAGGCCTGTCACCCAGTTTAGTGATTGCCAAACAACATTGAAATTGGTTCACATAATATGTTTCTTTAATGGAAGTAGGAAATTATTAAGGCAAAGCAAGAAGAATAATGGTTGATCAAAATCAGCAAACAGTATGATAAAAGAAAACTAATAGCTATTAGATCTAAGAGCTTTAATGCGAACAAATAGCTTGTCAATCACAGTGCTAGATTATGTATTGTGCCTTAGGAAGCATGGCAAAGGGATTTTTAAATCAGTTGCTTATGTAATCATTATTATAATCAAGGAAATTATTTTAAACATAATGATAGGTATTGTAACAAATACAATTGTATGTATTTCTATTAATAGTTGAAATAAATAAGCATTCATAATGTCATGTATTATCTGTAGATGTAAGTGCTATAATTAGAAATAATTCAGTTAAGTAACCTGACAAGAGAAGTTATTATATACTTAGAAATGCCTAAATGTTTGTTCTTTACAAAGCAGAGAACATCTATGCATTATGATGTGTTTGTTTTATTCATTTGGTCTTCCTGCATTACTCACAGCTATTCCCTTGGTGCTAAGAGATACTTTAGGAGAACTTTGACCCCAATGCAAGCTTAAGAGATATGTGTGCAGATGAAGCTTATCATTACTTGCTAAAGATTACTCTTAATGCCCTCTTAGTGAACTTGAACTTTTTATCTTTCTAGGTTCAGGCGGCAACCACAGAGATCATCCAGTAAAAATGGAATTCAAGTTCACCAACAAACGTGTTCTTGTAACAGGTGCTGGACAAGGTAATAGAAGTTTATTAAAAGGAAAATTGCCTTTGATTTCAAGAACTTGTAACAAATACTAAGATAAGTGAAGCTTATAGTCTCTAAGATATTGTTATATTTATAGATTTACATTGCTTCACTGTTAATAGCTTCAGTGTTTTTATTATAAAACTGTATGTTATTCATAAAAATGTTCCTACATTATTATGTTGTTGTTGTTAGCTAATGCTGGATTTCTGACGATGAAGTCATTAATCCTCTTGCTCTACAATATTTTTTACTCATAGAGCAATAGCAGTATAGTAACCGCTTTTTAGAGAGCACCATATTTTTATGTTTTGGTGGTCACATCGCTCTCTCACAACCCCCAGAATGTCTGGAGGACCACACCTGTCGTTGGTTTACGGGTCTCACCGACCTGACCGGGAAAATTATCAAAATAAATTCACCAACCATATCCTCTGATTACCAATCAGAGGACGTATTACATGCCATGACAGGTCAGCATGTTAGGGGTTAAGGTTTTATAGAGAAATTAGAGAAATGGAGAGGTTGGAAAAATAAAGACTCCCTAGCCCTCGGGAACCCTAATAGCATCAGGGTCAGAAGAGAACAAGAGATGACCAAGGTAAGGTCAGATAGAAAAGTTACAGTGAGGAGCAAAACACCAGTAAGTGGAAGTAATGTTCTGCTCAGCTTGGGTACCTTGTGGTCGCTATTCACATATCCCCTAGACGGAGACCCCTACATTATTATGCAGTGCATTTTGAAATTTTAAATGTTGTTCTGTTTGTCATTAACTCATGGAAAGTGTAGGTGAAATTACTAGTGTAATTTATGTCAGCTTAACATTATCACAATTGTATGTACATAACTTTACATTGATTACCTCCTTTCTTCTGATAATAAACAAAATAAGAAAAAGAATTCCGTCAACAATTCTCCCCAAAAATAACAATAAATTTACCATACAAAATTGAAACAGTCCACAAACTACAATCTTTGAGTTGCCCCTGGTGCAAATATAGATAAACACCGTGATTAACTACTATATTATACACCAGGTTCTCTATTTGAGCTCCTAACATAGAATTAACTATAACTAAATTACCTATATCAAATGTACCGGTTGGGCAGCCTTTTCATCTTCCAACTTTGTGATTCTCCCTATGCTTCTCATACATTTTTCTTTTGTCCTTCCTAACAATTCTTCCAGCTTTCTAATCACCTCAGTACTGTTTAGCTTTCCTATCTTCATCCTTAATACTTCTCTTGGTACTTTTGACTGCCTAGTGGGTATCTATTTTTCCCTCTATACTTTAGTCCTTTCACAGTCCATAATAAAGTGCAAATCCTTTTCTATTTCCCATACATAGGGCACTTCTGCAGGTTCATTCCCTGTTTCACACCCCTCAGTCCTATTACCCCAGATCTAAAGCATGCCCCACCCTTCCCTTTCCAATTTATTACACACATCAATATATTTCTTTCTGCCCCAATCTTTCTTAATTGTCTGTACAATGTCAAGGTTCTCTTATCCCCAGTATACTATATCTCCTGAATATTTATATCCTCAATTCTTTGTCTAATCCCCCTTCTAAACTTTCCTTCTAGAATTTCTCTGTTTCTCCAAATGTTCCCCATTCCTATTTCTTCTATCATACACTGTTTTACTAAATTGTAATCCTCTAATGCTCTTACCTGATACCAATATTTTAACAATCTTTCCATAACTAACCCTTTACTTCCTGTTCTCCCTAGTTCTAATAGTGCTACACCCTTGGTAACCTTAAAATCAAGTGACAAAAACTTCTGCCTATTAAATCCACCCCTAGCCACCCTTCTTCATATCCCCTTATATCTATCCCATATAACATGTTTGCTTCTACTATTGCCTTGTACACTCCTTCTAACCATTTAACTTGTATCCCCGGAATTTTGGAAACAGAAGCTCTAATGCCCCTCATAGCCATTTTACGCTTTGCTAACACTACTCTCTTTTGATCCTGCCATTTTCCATTACTACTAACTGTACCCCCAAGTACTCAATTTTTCTCATTATGGCTGTTTACTGTCCTCCCATACTCCATTTTTCTTCCCTTTTCAATTTATATCCCTTTTTAAAAACCAGAATCCTGGTCTTCTTATAGTTTATCTTAAGCCCCCAACTTTTACAGAACCTCTCCAAAACATTTATGGCTCTTGATAATCCCCCATTTGATACAGACCATATTACTAGTATATGGCCAGCTTTCCAAACAGTTGACTGTTATCTTACTCTCCCATGTGTACACAAGAAGATGCATAATACCATAGTAATATATAATCAGAAAAGCTTCTGTATTTATCGTAATGGAAACAAAAGTAAAAATAAGCTTTTACAAAGATAAAGTTTATGAACATATTCATATAAGGAAATAGCTACAGTAATGAATTTAGTCAATTAGTTGGTTAACAGTCATGAAAAGGAATGTTAATGAGTAGAAAAAGTTAATAAAAGGTACATTATTATTTATTTATGCCAACAAACTTACTGTTGGTGTTTTTAAACACACAAGCCGTGTGTGGGCAAAGTTTGAAAGGTAGAACTGGAACTTAAAAATTCAATGCCACAACTGGGATTTGAACCACAGACCTTCCGCTTACCGGGCGGATGCTCTACCACTGAGCTATTGTGACAAACTGCCGGAATGGCTCAGTGGTAGAGCATCCGCCCGGTAAGCAGAAGGTCTGTGGTTCAAATCCCAGTTGTGGCATTGAATTTTTAAGTTCCAGTTCTACCTTTCATAATAAAAGGTACATTTCTTTTTACTTTTTCTACTACGTGTAGTAGGTGGGGGAAGTATCATATTCGACCCGAAAATTCATTGTGGTGATTTCACTGGAAATATGTGTTTTGAGGTACCGTGAATACAACATAAGCATTTTTAGAAAAAGGGGTCGTGTGTGTGTGCGTGCGTGCGTGTGACACAGCTCAAAAACAAGAAGTCAGTTAAAAACCCATGTTGGTATTTAAGTTTTAATATCCTTCAAGGATGCAATACAAAGATTTTGAAGAAAATTCCCCCATCCTAAGCTACCCTTTAGATGGAAAATTTTGATTTTCTCAAAAATGGCTAACAATTGTGATTAAAATGCCAATGTTTGAGATATTTTTATGGCAAATGAAATGCATATTTTGAATTTTCTGACTATAATCCATGTGGTTCTGTTTACTTTCGATGACATTCGCATAACTGATAAACTGTAAGAGATCAAATCTTACGATACAAAAAAACGTTAGCTAATGCTGGATTTCTGACAATGAAATCATTAGATCTCTTGCTCTCTAATATTTTTCACTGATGGACGGGGCACTAGAGGTGGCCAGGCATATTTGAAGGTGGTCTTGGTCCATTTCCTCTTGCAGATCAAATGGAGGACAGAGTGGTGAAGAATATATCCCAATTCTGTTTGAATGTTTGGTAGTTCCCATCTTTTATTTTTTGATTTTTCATAGTAACATTTTGCAATAGTTTATTTGAATTCAGAATTGCCTAATCTTTTAGCTGCATAAAATGGTAGATTAACTATAGATTTCTGGACACTGCTGGTACCCTTTTTTGTAAGAAAATCAGCTTTGTCATTACCACTCAGTCCACAGCGAGCTGGTAACCATTGGAAGACTAGGTGTTTTTGAAGTGCTATTAGATGGGTAAGGTTTTTCCAACATTCTATAATAGTTTGGTCTTTTGGTGACAGCTTGGAAGTAATTGCCATAATTGCCATCCTATATAAAGAATACAAAAATGTAGATCTCGTTAAAGTACAGAATTTATGTCCAAATGTATTTTTTTGTTCAATGAACCATTTTGGAGATATTCCTTGTTATTTGTGTGAGTTCTACAATACTTATGCTTTTCTCAAAGGGAAGGTTGTTATTCACTTTTTTATCGGAATTTCAAAGCCTTCATTTACTGACCAGCTTTAAAAGATTTGACTATCTCTTAAAGCCTACTGTATTTTCCTTGCACTACAACAAAATTACCAATAAGATAATTTCTACTAATATACATACTAAGGCTTTCATGGCCGGCGTTAATCCAATGGATAGTAGTTTTTGGATTTGTAGGCCGTAGTCCAGTCGATAAATTATCTGACGTTTTGCCCCAGACTGCGTTGGGCATCTTCAGAGAGTGACTCCTGGCTGGTTAACAACTAGAAGGCGATTGATGGAGTGCCCGGCTATATATGTGGACTGCATCTCAACTCCTATTGGTTGTTCATATGCCCATCACTACTATGTGGCTGTGGGAACTGCTACATGATTGGTTCTGTTGGCGTTCTGGGGCTTCGGTTTTGTATTGTCTAGCACCACCACCCAGGCTGTGTGTACATACAGCTGTGCCCTCTAGTTGTTAACCAGGCAGGAGTCACTCTGAAGATGCCCAATGCAGTCTTGGGCGAAATCTCAGATAAT
>CM060971.1:43694968-43869968 GCA_030765045.1 Tenodera sinensis | reverse complement strand
ACCTGCCAGTATGACATTGAATTCTCCAACAGATTCGCAGACCACAAAGGGAATTTCACTTTAGAGATAAATACCCAAGGGCAACTTACAATTGTAAGTACAGTAAACTCTCGGTTTAACAGACCTCTGTTCAACGGACTTCGGATTTAACAGACTAACTTTGGCGTTGGTTGTAAAATAAATTTAAATGAAATTTAAAAGATCTGCGATGATAAATTGCGGCATTCTGCTGTTTGTCTGATTGAGAAGGTTAGTTCACGCAACTTCAGCTACATTCGTGTACACGTCACACGCTCAAGAGCTCACATGACTCTTAGCTTCAGTCTGAATTAGGCATTCTCTGGGCATTCCCAGGTTACCAGATTCTGAGTCATGAAGAGATCGCTGCAAGTGTTCTACAAGAGGATGAAGATGAAGATGACAGTGATGATGAATTTTTGAAGTGTGTACCTAAATTATCTGTAATAACAGACCACATGGACAATGTGATTTCTTACGTGGAAAGATCTTCAGACCCACAAGTGCTAACCTATTGTGAACATTTCAGACAGACTCCTTAATCATAAAGAAGCAATATTCAAGTGGGAAGCAAATGGATATTGACACTGTTTTCAAACCCACAACTTCACAGGGAACGACTTCTAACCAAGAGTAAATCATGTAAAGTAAATGGTATGTACCAATAAAACAGTATCAATTGTTTTTGCTTCATTTTCATTAATTTTGTGATTTAACAGACTTTCAATTTTCCTGACAGCTCTTGGCCCCTTTAGGTCTGCTAAACCGAGAGTTTACTGTACTTTATATCCCGGATATATATTATAACCTTAGATGATAATTATTATTTATTTATGCCAAAAAACTTACAGCTGGTGCTTTTAAACACACAAGCCGTTTGTGTTGAGAGGTAGAATCAGAACTGAAAAATTCATTGCCACAACTGGGATTTGAACCGCAGACGTTCCACTTTATGTGTGGCTGCTCTAACCATTAAGGTACTCGTGACAATCTACCTGTGTGACATTGAATTCTCCAATTACCTCTAAAGGCTATTTAATCCTGGAATATAAAGTACTTACGATTGGAAGTTGCCCTTGGGATATTTGTCTTTGATACGAGATTCCCTTTGTGGTCTACCAGGAAAAATGTGAATTAGTGTCATTAATGTCAAACATTACAAATGGCTCAGGTTTTAAAAGTTAGCACATTCATGTACCGTTTGGTGGTTTTTATCTGTTTATGCTTTCATTTGTCTGCTTTAACCTTCACCTTTTAGCTAACTGCAAGTGTTTTAGATTTTATATTTTGACTTTGGGCCCAAATAATGACCTAGCTGTCGATGGGGCCCTTTAACTCCATTCTATCCATCTATCCTGTGTACGATAATGATCAGATGTTCCCATGATTTGGGAACTCTATCCAAACTTATTTATCGCAAATGATTGAACTATTATGGAATTCTTGTAGTAGTTGATGACTGGTATAGGTGTAGTTCCTTAATTACATGATCATTACATTTGTAATCTTATTTGGTGTATCTTGCTGTGTATCTCATGAACCTCATATATTTTGATTTCTTATTCTATAGAAAATTAAGCAATCGTTAGTCCATAATCTATATGCATGTTTCCACTGTTACAGGCTGCATTGAGAGATCACACTGTATACTGCGGAACCAAAGGAGCACTAGACATGGTGTCACGTGTAATGGCATTAGAACTGGGACCTCACAACATCCGTGTCAACTGTGTAAATCCAACAGTTGTCATGACTGAGATGGGCAAACTAGGATGGTCAGATCCTGCTAAAGCTGGACCTATGCTTAACAAAATACCTCTTGGAAGATTTGCAGGTTTTTAACTACAGAACTTTATTCTATTTTTTGAATTTTAAGAAAATATAGTGTATGACTGATATCACTATTATTTATGCAAGTAGTATAAATTCTTAGTTATAGATTGACATCCAAGTTTATATTTTTTATGTTACTAGCATAAATGGAAGGAGATCCTCACATGCAATTAACATCTTATTACTGGGATGCCAGACAGAGAATGTATGAAGTCCAAGATTCAGAGCATTAGCAAACAACAGCATGTTACTAGCATTATACTACATATTCCTGTAATATAGTGCTATTTTAAAGCAGGCATTAAATGAAGAAAAACTCAATAACATAGCCAAAGTCTCTTTGCAAATGAAGTTATATATTAAAAATGGAAGCACTATTAACAGTGAAGTTTTCTTCGTATTTGAATCTGGTTTTTTGTCACTTTATTTATGCTCACCTTCACTTAAAAAGTGTTGGAAAAACTGGAACGTTTTATAAGTGAAGATGAGTGTAAATAAGGTGGCTCAAAAAATTTCCAATTCTACCTCTCAAACATTGCCCACACACGGCTTGTGTGTTTAAAAACACTCACAGCAAGTTTGTTGGCATAAATAAAATAATAATTACCATCTGAAGGTTATTTAATCCTGAGACATAAAGTACTTAAGATAGTCACCATTAGGGTAATTGTCTCTGATGTGAGACTGCCTTTGTGGTTTACCGGGAGAAACACCAATTAGTTGGAGAATTCAATGTCATTCTGACAGGTTGTCACAGTAGCTTAATGGTTAGAGCACTCGTCTGCCAAGCGGAGGTTCTATGGTTCAAATCCCAGCTGTGGCATTGAAGTTTTCAGTTTCAATTCTACCTCTGAAACATTGTCCACATATGGCTTGTGTGTTTAAAAACACCAACAGTAAGTTTGAGTTTGTTGGCATAAATAAAATAATACTTGAGAGTTAGTTGACTTTTTTTATGTTAAAGTGGATGTTATAGTTAAAATAGCTGCTCTTGAGTCAGAATCACTGCATCCTGGAATTGTATTATTCTGTACAGATGATTTTGAAGTGTTGTGCTTATGGCTTCGACCTCTCGTCAAAATTTGTGGTACCTGCTGAATGTGAATATGCCCCATTCTCAAGCCTCCAATTTGAACATGCAGTCAAGTGTACCTCTGGTAAAATATGGGGAGGGGCCCAACTAAAATAACCTGTTTGATGGCATGCTTAGATACTGACAAGATTACATTTGGCTGCAGTTGCAAGAATATTGCTCCTTTTCTCTCAAAAAAACATGTAAAATTAAAAATAAATAATAATAGTAATAAAAACACCATAGTTTTATAGAAAACTTTTTAATATTTTTATAATAAAATGATTTATAGCTATTTTATATTTTATTGTTGAAGGTCAGTATGATGTGCAATTCAAAAATAAGCCATTAAAAGAATTTTAATTGCTTACAAACAATATTTCTGTTAATAAATATTTTACACCAGGCACTAAGGGGTTAGAAAGGTATTTTATGGTGCAGGATTTGAATGTATAATGGAGCAGCCACTATTTTAAATATGTAAAAATATCTTTATTTTTTGGAAGTTTGAAAACAATGTTGTTACCAATTTAATCCAAAAAGGCGAGTCCATTAATAACACTACACAACACATATAAGTGTTATTAATCAACTCATCGTTTTGGTTTAAAATGGAAAAATACAATTATCACATTGCTTCTGTGTTCCAATTTCTAAACATGCAATGGCAATTATTATTTACTTATGCCAACAAACTTACTGTTGGTGTTTTTAAACACACAAGCCGTGTGTGGGCAATGTTTGAGAGGTAGAACTGGAACTGAAAAATTCAATGCCACAGCTGGAATTTTTTTTTTTAAATTATTTATTGATCGATTAGCGCATGTGCGCTCTACAGACCATTGTTGAAATACACATAACAATAAATAAAATATAATAAGTAACATTGAAATGAGGTAAACCCCATTGGGCCCCTCACTGACAGTATTAGTTGAAATTAAATCAGATCTTGCTGTGATAACTGGTCCAGTGGTAGATGACTCTTGATGCGTGTTGGAAAGCTGGATTTTCTGCCAAGAGAGTAGTGAATAGATCCAGGAACGTTCTTTAGATTGCTGTAAAACTGTTCAGCTTGTGAAGAAATTGACTGTTGAATGGTACTGATTCCAGTTTCTCTGTGTAGTTGATTGTTTCTGACAAACCATGGCGCATTAGTTGAGATACGTAAGATTTTGTTTTGAAACGTTTGGATGCGTTTAATTTCTGTAGCACTGGCTCCTCCCCAAATTGGACAGGCATATAGTAAAAGCGGCCTTAAAAGAGTTGTGTAGAGTAGTATGCAGTTTTTTAACTTAAGCGAAGATTTTTTGTTGAGAAGTGGATAAAGTTTTGTTTGTTACTTATATGTGGCTTCCACGTGAGTTTTCTATCAAACAGTACACCAAGGTATTTCACCGTTTCTCTGTCACTTTTCCAGGGTATAGAATTTGTTGCTATCGTTACTGATGGTGGATATTCTGGTCTGCATACTGTAAACACCATTGCTTCACATTTGTCATGGTTGAGAGAAATGCGCCAGTTGTCAAGCCAGGGTATGATTAAGTTTAAGGCCTCTTGAAGGCGATTTCTAGCGGTGTGTAAATTACGATGGGTTGCATAGATGGCAGTATCATCGGCATACATTGCTATTTGAGCTGTGGGCGTTGTAGATATGTCAGAAGTGAACAAGTTGAACAGAATTGGACCCAATATTGAACCTTGTGGAACACCTGCTGTTACAGGTCTGGTAGAAGAATGACTGTTACCTATTCGAACTGGAAAGGTACGGTATGATAGAAAGGAAGATATTATTTTGTAGAGGTAGTCTGGAGTGCCATAGAGAAACAGTTTGTATAGTAGACCCTGATGCCAAACTCTGTCAAATGCCTGAATGAAGTCAAGGAATGCGACAGCAGTGTGTTCTTTCTTCTCGAAGCCTTGTGCTATTTGCTCTGTAATTCGTAGAATTTGATGAGTAGTTGAATGTTTGCGACGGAAACCAAATTGAAAGGGAGGTAATAGTGACACTTGTTCTAGAAATTTTCCTAAGCGTTTCAGTATAATCTTTTCATACACCTTGTACAGAGTTGGCAGCAGACTTATTGGATGATAATTTGTTGGATTGGAAGGGCATTTTCCAGGTTTATGAATAACAATAACTATGGCGTGTTTCCAGATTCTTGGGAAATAACCCATTCGCATAAAACTGTTGAACAACGAAGCTAGGATAGCAAGTGCTTTACGACTCAAATGTTTTAATACAAAGTTTGGTATTAGATCATGCCCAGGCGATTTTCTTGCGGGAAGTTGCTGGATGATAAAAAGAATTTCTTTGGGTGAAGTGAAGTCAATGGGTAGTGGTACTGTGGCATAAGAACCAGTAAACTGTTCAATTTCGTGGTTGAATTCTACGTTGCTTCCTGGATTAGATCTAAACGAATTTTGTAGAGTATCTGCAAATAGTTCGCTTTTCTCACAGTCGGAGTTGTAGTGTTTTCCATCTTGCTCTAAGGGCGGAATAATCGTCGGCTCTTTTAGTACTCTTTTAGTCTCTTTCCACAATGATGAGTCTTCCGGTGAGATACTGGAGAGATTCCGTTGATAAGTTGAATACCGATATTCATTCATTCGTTTCTTCACTTCTCTTGTAAGTTGATTCAAGCGACGAAGTTGCCAAGTTTCTCTGTGCTTTTGCCAAAGTCGACGAGTTTTGTGCTTTTCTTTCAGGAGGTTTCTGATGCTTGGGGGCAAAGATTCATGGTAAGATTTTCTGTGTTGATGAGGTCTCGCTGGAGCTGTGGTTTTGTCTATAGAGGAAGTTATGGATTTTGTGAAGCTGAGAATTGCTGCATCGGCATCACTGGGGGTTCTCAAATTCTGTGTAATTCTTAACTGGTCATCCATTACATGCTGAAAAGTCTCCCAGTTTATGAAACCTTTGTTGAGTTTCTTTGTGTGTTGCGGTTGTAGAATCGGAATGTCATCGAACGAGATTAAGACTGGGCAGTGATCTGAGTCCATTTCAGGCAGAACAACCATTGTGGGAGTGCTTGATATATTTTTGTAGAGTGCGATGTCTAATATATCTGGTGTTATATTTGGTCTATAGAATGTGGGGTCTGACGGAGCTGCAATGTTAACTGCGTTGTGATCGGCTGCAATTAATAAACGTCTTCCATTTGGAGTTGTTACATGGCATCCCCATGTTTGATGCTTGCTATTTAGATCTCCTGCTAGGAAAGTCGGTGCTGTGTCAGAAAATAACGTATTAATATCCTGGTCATTTAGATTGGGTCCTGGTGGTTTGTATGCAGAAATTATTGTAGTTTTTGAAGAATTGCGTGTGAATATTTGAATTGCGCAGGCTTCGATGCTGGTTAATTGAGGTAATGCAACTGAGTGGTGAGGTATGTCTTTTCGAATAATTATAGCCACTCCACCTGAAGCGACTGGAGCATTGCGATCGCATCTATACACTGCGTAGCCAGGTATAGAAAACTTTTCTTTGTGTAATAAATGCGTTTCTGTGATGCAAGCTACTGCAACATTGTGTCTGGAGATGAAGTCCAAGAAGGCTTCTCGCTTTGCTTTGACTCCATTGGCGTTCCAATTTAGTATGGTTAGTTGTGAGAATGTTTTTTGGTTTTTAGTGGCCATTAGCAAACAAACTTGTGAAGAGCTTTAGTAAAAAGGACTTTATTGATGGCAGGAATGGTGTGAGGAAATTAATGGCTAGCTGAAGTAGGTTTTCGGTTCCATCGGAGGAGCAAGACGAAGGAGAAGAAGAATTCTGTGTTGATGTCTGCTGATTTAGCTGCCTAGGACTTTTTTCTTCCGAAACAGCAGAGCGTGGCCATTGTGGAATTTCAGGAGTTGGAGAGGGCGAGTTTGGTGACAACCTCGGAAAATTTTCCATGTTTAGGTTTGAAGACGGTGTTATTGCAGGCTGAACCACCCTTGCATCGGCTTTCTTTTTCAAATCTAGGTAATAACGACAACCTTTGAAATTTGCCGGATATGCTTCTCCACAATTCACGCAGGAGGGCTGAGTGTCTTTGTCTTTTGTGCATTCAGAAAAGTGGTGATTTGAGGGGCATTTCACACATCGAGGTGTGAGTCAACAGAAGTTCTTAGTATGCCTGTAGCGTTGGCATCGTGTGCATTGTGGGATATTCGCGGGCTTCTTGCGGTACTCGACTTTAATTATGGCATGGTAAATATGTTTGACTTCGAAGATCTTCTTACCCTGCTCATTGTTTTCTAATTCTACGGCACACAGTGGCATAGGTTGTCGATCTTTATAGAAAAGCCTGGTAACTTTTACTACTGGTAAGTTCAGAGAGGTTAGTTCTGTAACGATATCGTCATCTGTAAGAGAGTAGGGAACATTTCTTAAAATAACTTCAAGTCTTTTGGAGTTTGGGTCACGGAAGGTGTGAAAAGGAAGCTTCGATTCTTCCAGGAATCTTGTTACAGCACGGAAGTCATTTACTGAAGTTGTATTTATTTTAAGAACTTTGTTTTGTTGCTGTGTTGTGTACTCATCTTTTACAGTAGAAGCTATATCTTGGATAATCTGCTGGTAATTATTGACTTCATGAATAAAAATTGGTGGGATTCTGAGTTTAGGAGTTGTAGAGAGATTTTCTTCAGAAGTTGTATCATTCTCTTCCTCCATGCTTTCCAAAGGAGAAAATTTGTTGTGAACGGAGGTTAAGTCGACTATATATTTGGTATTTACAGCTGATACTGAAGCTGTGTGCTTCTTGTTGAGTGTAATGAAGCAATCATTAGAATTGGAACCGTTGTCTTGGTTAGTTTCTACAAGCAGGCGTTTATGGACCAACTTAGGTGGTTGTAAGATTGTTCGCGATGTAGTAGCTTTGTCAGGATAACTCATAGAATGTGAACTTGAGAAGCTTTGCTCTTGTTGACTAGATTGCATTATGTTGGTAACGCAACAAAAGACTGACTGGAAACAACTGACGGTTTGCTTCTCTAACAAAACAAAAAGTCTTGCAGAGGGCTAGCTGTGCAATACTGAAATTACTTTAATTAACGTGTTATATACTGTAGACAGTGTTCCTAACATGTATACAGTATATTAAAAGATTAATGATTACTTCTACAAGCGAAGTTTACTCACAGGTTTAGCTGGATGTAAAATATTGCACTTTTTGTATCACAGAATAACACCATTAATAGCACTGTTCACTGCCAGCTGGAATTTGAACCACAGACCTGCTTACCAGGCTTGTGCTCTAATCATTGAGCTACTGTAACAAACTGCCAGAATGGCATTGAATTCTCAAACCAGTTTGTATTTGTCCTGGTAAACCACAAAGGCAGTCTCACATCAGAGACAAGTACCCCAATGGTGACTTACTATTGTAAACACATAAAGTAGTCTCACTCAGAGACAACTACCCCAATGGTGACTTACTATTGTAAGTACTTTATGTCCTTATGTCCTTAAGTCACCATTGGGGTAATTGTCTCTGATGTGAGACTGCCTTTGTGGTTTACCAGGAGAAATATGAACTGGTTTGAGAATTCAATGCCATTCTGGCAGTTTGTCACAGTAGCTCAATGGTTGGAGCATCCGCCTGGTAAGCGGAAGGTCTATGCTTCAAATCCCAGCTGTGGCATTGAATTTTTAAGTTTCAGTTCTACTTCTCATGCAATGACAATTTCATTCTTTATAACTATTCTGTTTTTCTATCTCATTGGCCTTTTTGAGCTTTGCCTTATGGTTCTCATGTGAGAATAACATGGAATATTCCTTTAGGATTAAAGTATTTTATTATACAGAGGGATCCAAAATGATATAACTCACTGGTAATCGATATTGTGGCAAAACAACAAAAATTGGTCCAGTTACTTGAAATTTTACCACAAATAAACAATTTTCTTCTCATCATTAACACAGATTACAGTGTTCCTGCTATCACAACTCACAACTTTTACTTCATGTAATCTTACTCAGTCTTTATAGTGCCTTTCTTCATTTTCACTATCTCTCATACACGAACTACAATGTCCTCTATACTTGTCAATCTTCTTACAACACACACACACGACATGCACAGTTGGATTATAATTACTGACTTATGACTATTGCTGTAACTCTAAGCTAGCTAACTCCTGTTCCTTGCCTCACCTCCTTTTATAGAGGGACTGATGCCACATGGACATTTCAAGAAGCTCTCCACACACATGCACTGTGATGACTCAGCTAGAAAAGTCTTTTTTGTTTCTGGCACTTCCATTGTTACAATCACGTGTTTCCTCACATGAGTGGTGTGCCGAAGCTTAACCGTCCCTGCCTTTGATAGGCATACTGCCAGAGGGGTAGAGCAGCCTGGCTCCCTGTCACTCGCTGTGTGCCATGGCCACGCCGCACTACAATTCTCAAATAATCTGGATAGCCCTTTGTGTTTCCATGGGCTGGCGTCACAATGTCTTGTGAATAGACTGACATGCTGGTGTGTAATGTAGTTTCTTTTTCAACAGCTGTTAAGTTATTTTGTGGTTCTAAGTGACCACCATCAGCAGCTCTATGGCATCCATGGTACTCAACTGCTAAGCAAACTAATCTCTCTTTTACCTATGGGGGACCTTGAAGAATGGAATTTGTACACTGGATGTGCTATAAGAATCCATTGAAATATCATGTGCAGCCATCACATGACTGCCATCAGCAGTTGACAACCATGGATGCTATAGAGGTGCTGATGGTGGTCAATAGCACACATATAAACTGGACAGTCAACACCAAAGAAAACTGAGAAAGAAGACAGTAGCTCTATTTTGGTTTGACATTGGACATGATTGTCTGGTCCAACATCTTCACAGAATAGGAATCCTGAACTCAGGCAGCTGCACACTGTGCAATAGCATGGACCCCATGAGTAGGCACCACCTCCTTCTGTGCAACAAACTAGAAAAATGCAACTGAGAGAAATCTAATTTTGCATCTCTACTGGGACACCAGATTTCAATTGGGCTAGAGGACCCAATGGAAGACCATTGGAAGAAGAGGAAGAGGAGGTGGAGGAGGAGGAGGAGGAGGTGGAGGAAGAGGAGGAAGAGGAAGAAGAAGAAGTAGAAGAAGAAGAAGCAAAGAAGAAGGACGAAGACGAAGAAGGAAGTTCACTGAAAAGGATTTAGCCAGTGGATCAACACAGACGAACAATTGGAAGTGACTGTTGAGATGATAGTGGAGGCAGCAAATGTAGAGGGTGAAGAGAATGAAAGTGAGAATGTGGACACTGAAATGGAGAATGCAAAAATCAGCCACAGTAAAGGAACAATAGAAAAGACTGTCAAACCTAGAGCATCAATCAGAGACAACTTCAACAGGCTTTCTACTGCTATGATGATGGCACGAAATGGTGCCAGAGAAGCAAGTGAGTTTCATTAAACAAAAAACACTTATGGACTACTTGAAAAAATAACTATTTTTTAACTAGAACACGTGCATATTGTAAAATTGTATGTACCGTAGGTCTTTTGTTTATTTGTAAGTATAGTATTCTTTCATTTGATAATTAGTGGATGCCCTTTTCTTCACATCTTTGATCATTAAAGGCCGGATGCATGTGCTGCACATGGACTTTACTGTTAAAGCTTGTGCATGTAAACAACTGCTGGTAGGTACAGCCTGACCACGAAAACCGCTTCACTGCAGCACAACCTACAAGCATCACAAGAACACTAAAGAGCACTATCACTCCACATCTGCAGCTCACTGCAAGAAGAAACAAAACAGTCGTGTTATACTACACCTTGACCTTGAAGCAGTTTCTTGTGTAAGCCCTCTGAAATCATTCTAACTGGAAAAAAGGAGGCATCAGAGACTATCTTCACCTGTTATACAGTGTGTAGCAAAAAGGTATGACAAAAATTTGTGAAAATTTGTGAAAATGTTTCCTGCAGATAGAGGATAAAAAAAATGTTATATGAACATAGGTCCAGAAATTGTTTATTTCCTTCTTAGGTCACCTTTTCTACAGCTGGATCCCATACAAGAACACTCAATGAGAGAACTATGGGGAAACAGGAAATCACAGCTCATGTTCAAAATGGTCTCCATTAGCTCCAATGCATTCGTCAATGTCGTTGCATGGACTCCCTAATGTGCTGAATTAAGCCTGGAGAATTTTATATTGCTTGGCAGCCTTCCACAATACAAGCACAAAGAGCCTCTAATTGACAACTGGAGTTGCATAAACAAGAGATTTCAGATGTTCTCACAAAAAAAAATTTAGTGAGTTTAAGTCAGGTGAATGCGGAGGCCATGGAATTGGTCCACCTCTTCCTCTCCAACTACCAGGAAACCTGCTATTCAGAACTCCACAGACAGAAAGACTGAAATGAGGAGGAACTCCATCATGTATGAAGTACATGCCTCGTCTTATTGGTAATTGGAGTATGTTGCAACAAGACAGTGCTGTACTGCAGCACAACGACTACATCACCTCCACCTGATTTAACCAGATGAAAAAGCGAACGTTTACTACTGTGCAATTAAGCAACTATTCTGTTGTGGGGTTATGGCCACAGGACAGCTACATATTACACATCTCACCGTATAAGCAGAGTTGTAGAGAAAGAGCTCTTCTATGAAAATAAACAATTTTCAGACCTATGTTCATTTAGCAATTATTTATCCTCTATATGCAAGAAATGTTTTCCTAAAGTTTTGACATACCTTTTTGTTATATTTGTATAAACAACTAAGGACAAAATGGTCATCGACTGATGGTACAATGATTAAAGATATAATGTAAAATATTTCAAGATGTATATGTAATCAGAGATAATTTGAATGAACTATTTGTTACAAGTTTGAACAGTGATATAGACCTTGTACGGTCATTCATAGTGCTTGGTTGTTGCTCAGGATTTTGTTTATCATTTACGAAGTATTTCTCCAAAACACCTATCTGTACTGCACCTGAGATTAAATGAATAAGAATCATCATGCTCTGAGGCTAAGCCGTGGTGCATAATACGCGACAAGACCTGCATACACTTGCAAGGCAATGCTTCACTATATAAGTGCTGAGGCTTTCACGGCCGGCATTATCAACTATGTTGATAATGCAGTTTCCAGCGAAACGTCGGAGGAAGGTAATCCAACTCGACCACGGCCCACAAACCCGGAAAATCTACTTAACATAATGCTTCACTAGCTTGCAGAGTACTACATTACGTTTTTGATTCTTGCTTCTAGTGGCTGTTGTTTGCACATTTGATGTACTTCTGATGTCATTCATGCTCTGCGTCCAGCTAACCTGTATCGCATGCAAGTGCACATCCCTCTGGCCTTTATTGATCATGTTTTCATTCATTTTATCAGTTTAGCATATGTTTCCCTTATGATTTTTGACAAGAGTCCATGTTATCTCAGTTTTTGATTATCTGCAGTACTCCTTACTTTGGATAATCAAGGCTCTACTGTACATTACTGTGCAAAATTATGTCTGTAATTTTATTCCCAAAATATTTATTATCAAAGAATGAGTACATAATTTTGGACCCTCAGTATATCCTTATAACCTATTATGCATATTAATTATATTATATTGTTTCACCTCAATTTTAATTGCATTATACCCAAAGAAATGTATAATTTCAGCTTTTTTTTATTGAGCTTTAGAAACTACTTAGTTATGTTCTCCCATTCTGTGATGGCAACATTACTTTCTTATACAACTCACACAGTGATTTCACCTTACATATAAGTTTCCCTTTTTTCAAATTAACATAAGTTACCAAAAAGCACTACATTGCAAATATTTGTATGTGTCTTTACAGAGATCCATGAGGTGGTTGATGCAGTAGTGTACCTCTTGAGTGACTATTCATCCATGATCAATGGCGTCATGCTTCCCATAGATGGAGGGTTTCTTGCCACCTGAGCCCAAGTTTAAGTTCCATTGCTGCACTACAGTTTTCTTCTAAAACAGAAATACTGACATAAATTTGAATCTCATATAATGATTCTGTTATATGGAATAAAAAGGTATTCTGAGTTGAAATGATATAAGCAATGTACTGTTTATTGCATCAGAGCCACAGGGTTACGCTATTTCACAATTTATTTTCTATCAAATCTATTGTTATTGTATAAAATAATAAAAATGTACTTTTATGGATTCTATGATGGAAATAAAATTATGCATAAACTTCACCTATACTTTAAACTTAGAATAAATAACTGATTGCATGCTTCATTTGATTCTTATTCCTTTACATTCTTAGTGGTATTCCTGAGTGCGTAACTTGAAATTCATCTATGGTATGGAAGCAATATGCTGAGAAGAGTAGACATGGCCAACAAAATAACTTGGCCTTACTTTTGCAACCTGTAAGAATTCTAGGCCGTAAATGTCTTTATTAAAAAATGTGCTACCCAAATGTTTTTAAATTCTATAATTCTGGAATTTTCCTACCTTTCTCGATGATTCTTTCTTCTTTGCACAATATAAATGAAGAGAAACCTTGATTTAAAGTTTCACACACAACACAGCACTGTCACCTCAATTTCACTACTCCTTGCTGCATGCATGCAGCACGAGCAGTTTGCAGTCTAAATATTGCTTCCAGTAAATGCTACTCCTAATTACCAAAACATACCTGTGCAATTCTGACCTTAAAAATAAAATTTGTTAAACAAATGTTCCATTAGAAACATCTGCCACATCATGTATTAAACTGCTATTATTATTTGCAAAGAAAATATAACGTTTTTTCCCAACCTTCAACAAGCAGTAAACTGAATTACCCACAGGGAGATAATATGGAAGAAATACCTTGCTTCTGCAAAACAAGATCATATTGACAATATATTTAAACACAGACCATCAGCGAATGCTCCGTGCCATTTGTTGGGGTTCCAGAAAACTACTTGCAAAATGTCTCCTGTGTATCAATTCCCTCGCACTGTTTGAAAATTGTAATGCTAAATTTTCCACAATGGAAAGCTTAATGAAAACATGGAAATTAATGTATTACTAACAAAGTGCTTCCCTTGTTTCCATAAAATTCATCCATGGATTAAATGTCAACATTCTGCCTTATAAAGCTCTTCTTCCTGCTTTTGTGGGCAGTTGAGCCAGATTTGAAAATTCAAGGCTATGGCCATGACAATACATGGATCACAGTTTACAATGCCAATAGATTACCTCTGATTCAACTTCCTATTCATCATTTTTTATTGCTTTCAAATAATCATCTTTTCCACAGAAGATTCTTAAAACAATGGAGCTTTTACTTTCTCTAATATCCACATATAGTAAGAGAAAGTATTGCATTGCATCCAAAATTTCTATATTGAGATTTCACCAAAAATATATATGTGAAGTTCTCCTGAATAACAAAATCTTAAAAAAGCATTTGTGTGGCTTTGTGAATAGTACAACTCAAAAACAAAATGCTGGATGAATGTCAAACTTCATTATGATGAGTTGACCATTTATTTAAACACTTTTCTCTTCATCTATTTACTCCAGACTAGTTTCTAGGAACCTCTTATCCATCATCAATTGTGTGGTTGAATGGTGTTCCTGTGGACGGTTTTATCTCATTTGCCAATGTGCTGCCCTCAGTATTCCTGGTTAAATGGATGACAAGCATGGCAATTCATCTGCATGCATGTCACCAAGGCACTTCCACATATTTTTTGGTGCTGGCACAGATATCCAAAGAAATTGAAGACGCAGTGAAATTACTAAACCTACAAGAAAGGTTTGTAACATTCATAATGGAAGTAGAGAGACAAGGATTCTTATCATTTTTGAACCTAGAAGCCATGAACTAAATAATTTACAGAAAACCATCCCGCACCATGTCACTGTGGGCTAAAGCATGGAACCCTGGTTCCCAGCTACGAAATGCACCCAGGTTTGCTTCCACCCCTGATTTGGTGGTGCAGATTTTCAATCCCGAGTCAAGAACTGGTGCCCATTCAGCATCCTGAGAAAAGTGAGTAGCTGCAATAGGAACAATTCTGGTCTAGTGAGACAACTGTCCAGCTAGGGGAGGTATCATGCTGACCACATCTCCCCACATTGGTTGATCACCCATCTTGGTCATACTTAGGGATGGAAGTATAGGCAGTTGGGTTAGCAGCCCCATACTCTTTTGGGCTATAGTGCTACAGGATTTCTTTTTTTTAAATTTACATAAAAGCAACACATGTAGACAACTACATCCAACATAACTAGTTCAACTCAACACCACAACAGTATGCCATATTCCACAGTCTCATTCGCAGGTTGATTCATTCCTCAGAATATGAACAGGAATGTACTTATAATGAAAATTGAGTCGGTGTTGAAACACACATCACTTACATGTAATTAATCTTGACCAGTTTCAAGAGCTTAACTTGCTCCCATCATCAGAATTACCTGACTGGTTCTTGTAGAGATTTGATGTGTGGTTGGTTGGGCTGATGAACTTCCATAAAGGGTTTGATGGTGGCAAATCAAAGTTCATTATGCAGTTTGTTTTTTATAATATGAATTTTCTCCCAGGTATCCAACTTTGTAGCTTATAAAATTTTACGTTCAGCGTAATGTTGTGATTGGATGTCCAAAAATGGTGTGCAACTGCAGATTTATCCATCTGTTTGTATTTGATGCATTTCATCTGTTCTTTTAGTCTGGTTTCTAAATTCCTCTTGGTTTTCCCTATGTAAATCTGGTCACAATCTGGGCAACTGCTTTGATAGATTCCTTCTTTTTTGTTCTGTGGTATCTGGTCCTTTGACTTGTTGCACAATAATTTCCCTGTGCTGAAATTATTTTGTGGGGCCAACTTAATGCATTTTTTGAAGATGTGCTTACAATACATTATTTTTGTATGCCACCCAACTTACACCAGCAGTAAGTTGATTGGCATGCAATAATTACCATCTGAAGGTTATTTAATCTCGGGGCATAAAGTACTTTCAATTATAATAAGTTGCCCTTTGGGTACTTATCTCATATGTGAGATTCCCATGTGGTCTACCGGGAAAATACAAATCAGTTGGGAAATTTAATGTCATACTGGCAAGTTGGCCATGGCAGCTCAGTGATTAGAACAGCCATGTGTGAAGTGGAAGATCTGTGGTTCAAATCCTGGCTTGGTATTTAAAAAACTCCAGCAGTAAGTTGGTTGGCATACAAAAATAACAATTACCATCCAAAGGTTATTTAAACCTGGGACATAAAGTACCTACAATTGTAAGTCACCCTTGGGGTTACTTATCTCAGATGTGAGATTCCCTTATGGTGTAGCAGGAAAATACGAATTGGTTAGGAAATTAAAGTCATACTGGCAAGTTGGCCCTGCTAGTTCAGCGGTTAGAGCAGCCGCGCGTAAAGCGGTTCAAATCCCGGCTATGGCATTGAATTTTGCGGCCTTAGTTCAACCTCTCAGGAATATACTTATTTACTTATATTTATTATATGCTTTTATCAGTTTGTTACAACCTGCTGTGCACAGTCAGCATTAAAATACAAATGGACTTGATGCACTGGTATGAAATTACATGGTTTAAGTGTATCAGTATACTGAGATTATAAAAAAAACTATGTGTGTATATATACAAGGGCCGTTCAGAAAGTAACCTCCGATCGGTCACAGTGCGGGTAGTGGGGGGAGTAGCGACGCCATCTTTGCATTCACGCACTCAGCAGGTCAGTCGGCATCAAGCCGTGGTCGAGTGAACGTCGTACCTGCGCTAGTTTAGTGTTTGTGGGGTTTGAAATGTGTGCTGCAATAGAAAACCCTGCAAAATGTGAAGTGTGTGCTGTTATAAGGTTTTTTACAGCCAAAGGATATTCTGCAGCAGCTATTCATAGTGAGCTTTGTGCTGTGTACGAACCAAGAGTTATGAGTGAAGGAGTGGTCCGTGAATGGGTACGTTTATTTAAAAGTGGACGAGAAAATGTTCATGATGAAGAGAGGAGTGGTAGACCATCATTGGTGACGGACGAACTCGTTCAGACAGTTGATGCAAAAGTTCGTGAAAACCGACGTTTCACAATGTCGGAGTTGTCTACTGATTTTCCACAGATTTCTAAGACTCTCTTGTACGAGACAGTGACAGCAAGATTGGGTTACCGTAAGTTCTGTGCACGATGGGTGCCCAAAATTCTTACCGACCACCACAAAACTCAAAGAATGGCCTCTGCATTAGACTTTGTCACGTTATGAGGACGAAGGTGAACCATTGTTAAACAGAATCGTGACCGGGGACGAAACCTGGATTAAGTACGTGAACCCTGAGACAAAAGAACAATCAAAGATGTGGGCACATTCAAATTCGTCTACCAAACCAATAAAAGCCCGGCAAGATTTTTCTGCCCGAAAATTGATGGCAACGGTGTTTTGGGATGCAAAAGGGGTGTTGTTGGTTGAATTCATGGAACGTGAGACGACCATTAATCAAGACGTGTACTGTGAAACACTAAAAAAATTACGACGGGCTATACAGAACAAACGCCGTGGTATGCTGACTTCCGGTATCGTTTTTTTTTTTTGCACGATAACGCCCGTCCTCACTCTGCTCGCAAAACAACAGCCCTTCTTGACTCCTTCAAGTGGGACGTTGTCAACCATCCACCTTACAGCCCAGATCTGGCGCCAAGCGATTATCACCTCTTCATGCATATGAAGAAATGGCTCGGGTCCCAGCGGTTTGATGACGACGAAGAGCTCAAAGATGCGGTCACAGGCTGGCTCCAGGCACAAGCGGGTGATTTTTATGCAAAAGGAATTTCAAAGCTTGTGAACAGATATGATAAGTGCCTCAATCGTTATGGAGACTATGTAGAAAAATAGTGCAAAGATGTAGTTGTAAGATGTATATATTAAAATATTTTTATTTAACTTGAAGAATTTTTTGCAATCAACCGGAGGTTACTTTCTGAACGGCCCTCGTATATGAAAATTCAAGCTTTTACTCTCTTCCTCCACTCTTCTCTACTCTCCCAATCAAATTCCTTCACAGCTTTAAGGACTGCAATACCTCTATAAATAATTATTACAATCATCCTATCTGCCTTTCTTATGAATAACTGCTATAAGCCCTTCTTTCCATGAATTTGCGACGTCTTCACAATTGATACATCTCTCAAAAAGAATTCTTAACATCTCAAAAAGTTTGTATGCGTCCCTTTTAATGAGTTCTGGATATATCCCATCCATTCCACTAGCTTTTCCATTTTTTAATCGTGTAATTGTCATTTTAACAATTTCTATATCTATCTCCATCTAGAGGATATGTGAATGGCGACCACAAGGTACCCAAGCTAAGCAGAACATTACTTCCACTTACTGGTGTTTTGCTCCTCACTGTAGCTTTTCTATCTGACCATACCTTGGTCATCTCTTGTTCTCTTCCGACCCTGATGCTATTAGGTTTCCTGAGGGCTAGGGAGTCTTTATTTTTCCAACCTCTCCATTTCTCTATAAAACCTTAACCCCTAACATGCTGACCTGTCATGGCATGTAATACGTCCTCTGATTGGTAATCAGAGGATATGGTCGGTGAATTTACTTTGATAATTCTCCCAGTCAGGTCGGTGAGACCCGTAAACCAACGACAGGTGTGGTCCTCCAGACATTCTGGGGGTTGTGAGAGAGCGATGTAATCGCCAAAACACAAAAATATGGTGCTCTCTAAAAAGCGGTTACTATTACTGCTAAATCATATTATTTATGAAATATGACTCGAGGGGTAAAATGTTCTGGAGTTAAAATAGTCCCCCATTCGGATCTCCGGGCGGGGACTACTTCTCGAGAACCAAAACATTATATCAATAGAAGATCTAACATCAGAATTCTACAATGGAACGCAGGTGGTCTCACCCAAACAAAAAGAGTAGAACTCAATAAAATTGTATTTGACTATAACATAGATATATTTGTCATACAAGAAGCAAATTTAACAAATGATCAGCTTAAATACTTCAATTTTACTGGATTTTTACTACACCTACTACCCAAAAATAGACAGATAAGTAGTGGAATATTAGTTGGAGTTAAAAATGATATTAAATCCTCCTTTCAAATTGTTAAAGAAATGGATAACACAGATAAACCTGAATTAATAAAGTTAAATTTTTGGGATAACAAAACACATCTTCATTTATACAGTATTTACAATACTCCCAGGAATGAACTAGATCTCTCACTTATTGAACAATTAAATAAAACAATCATAATTGGGGATTTCAATGCCCATTCCAAAATATGGGATTATGAAAAAGTGGATTCTACAGGGCAGATAGTGGAAGAATTTTTGAATATCACAATCTTTGAACTAATTTATGATAAAGAAGATCCCAAAACCTTCATACATTACTCTGGAGCAGGCAGTAACCCAGACCTCTTGTTAGCTACAACAGATATTGTTTCAAAAATTAAAAAACAAGTTATAGAAGACCCAAGTTCTGGTCACAGAGCAGTAATTGCTGATATAAAACCAGATAATACAAATAACAGTCAAAATCACACAAATCTGTATTGGAACTTCAAAAAAGCAGATTGGAACAAATATAAAACTGAACTAGAAGCTAAATTTAAAGAATAGACAAACTCACAGCTGCATGACCAACCAGACCATATGAACAAAAATTTCTGTAAAGTCATCCTAGAAACCGCAAAAAAACACATTCCTAGTGGAAGAATAAAAAATTTCAAACCCTTTTGGAATCCCCAGTTAGAAGAACTGAAAAAGCAAAGGGAGATAGCTAGAAATACAGCTATTAAAAACATATCAGATACATAAATATGGTGAAAGAAATGTGCTAAAAAAAGAAATTAATACAGCTAAAAAGAATCACTTTAATAATTTCTTAGAAAAAATGGATTATAGGACAGATGGCAACAAAGCCCATAAGTTCGTAAAAAATGTCAAGGACAGGAAAGAAAACAACAGCACACCTATCATACACAACAATAAAATATTAACAAATGATGCAACCATAGCCAAAACATTCAATAAATATTATGCTAATTCACATAAAGTAACAAGAAATAATAAAAAGGAACGTAAACAATTTAAGAAAGATTTGTAACAAGAAAGAGAATGTGATCCTAACACTCAATACAATATCTTTTTTCAAAATTTTAATATACAAGAACTGAACAGTGCAATTAATAATCTAAAAAACAAAAAGTCTCCTGGACCAGATCACATACATCCAGAGTTCATAAAAAACCTTGGAAAAACAGCAAAACAACAACTACTAAAACTCTACAATCCTGGAACACCACTGTACCTGCTGAATGGTGAAAAGCAATAATTGTCTCAGTCTTGAAGAAAGATAAAACAGCATCAGAAATAAAAAATTATAGACCAATAGCTCTTACTAGCATAATGGCAAAAGTGATGGAAAGAATGGTGTCAAATAGGTTAAATTGGTTTCTAGAATCCCAAAATTTAATTTCCCCTTGTCAAGCTGGATTCAGAGAGTTCCACTTTACAAATGAACAAATCTTACTTCTCAGTCAAGAAATCAAAGACTCCTTCAATAGAAAAGAGGATAATGTATCAGTTTTTATTGATTTCCAAAGTGTATATGATTCTATATGCAGAACAAAACTGATAAAGAAAGTAAAAAAGATAGGGATACAAGGTCCAATGTTTTCATGGCTATATCATTTCCTAACACGTTTTATTGCTACCAAATATGGAAGAAATATATCTAAATGTAAACAAGTACACCACAAGGTGCAGTGCTCAGCACTACACTTTTTAATATATTTATTAATGATCTGCCACAACAAATACAAGAATCAGGTGTGAAGTGTGCACTATTTGCTGATGACTTAGTAATGTGGACTTCAAAACCAAAAAACAAAAGTACAGAACTAGAGAAAACCATGCAACAATCCTTAAACAACCTACAAAAGTGGACCAAAGAAAATTTAATGACTGTTAATACAATAAAATCAAACTAACAAATCTTTTCACTAAGAAAAAAACCACTAAAAATAAAACTAAATTTTGAGGGTCAACAATTATGAGAAACAAAGGAAGCAAAGTATTTAGGAGTTACATTTGATACCAAACATACATGGACCAAACAAATAGAAAATGTAATACAAAGCGCCTCGCCTTTCACTGTTAAAACGTCTAACAGGAATGAAGTGGGGATGTTCCAGAGCAACTCTTAACACAACATGCAATGTATATATAAAGCCATTATTTACTTACTGCAGCGAAGTTCTTGTAACAGCAAATAAAAAAAAATTAAAATCTTTCAAAACCAAAGTCTGAGATTAATTACAGGTGCTATCAAAATCACACCAAAAGCAGCAATGGAAATACTAACCAACCAATACCCCATTGAATACGAAATAGAAAAAGCGGCTCTTATTCAACACGAAAAGTTGATCAGACTCCCATTCAATACATGGCACAAGAGAAATTTTACACATACACTAAAGACTCAGGAGAGCTTTCTTTCCAAAATTCAAGACATCAGGAAGAATGTACACCTTCCTAATTCAAAGGAAAACTTCATATGTAAAGTCAATCCGACACAAACATTAGACATCACATATTATTTACACCTGACAGAAGAAGTTAAGAAAAGTGATACTCCAACTAGTATTCTAAAATTATTGGCATTAGAGACAATCCATACTAGATTTCCAGAACACGAATGGCTCCATATTTATACTGATGGATCATTGATATCAAACAAAGATGGAGCAGGGGCTGGAGTCACGTTTCACCTCTTTTCCTATTACAAATCTTTAAGTTATGGAACTACAAACTTTGATGGAGAAATTGAAGCAATTTGAATGGCCCTACAAAATCTCTTGTATAGAATTTCACATTTTAATCAGGCAGTTATTCTCTCAGATTCCAGGGCAGCAATTATAGCAATTACTTCCAAGTTGTCACCAAAAAACCAAACAATTATAGAATGTTGGAAAATCCTTACCCATCTAACCGCACTTCAAAAACACCTGGTCTTCCAATGGATACCAGTTCATTGTGGACTGAGTGGTAATGAGAAAGCTGATTTTCTTGCAAAAAAGGGTACCGGCAGTATACAGAAATCTTTAGTTAATCTACCATTTTATGCAGCTAAAAGATTAGCCAACTCTGAATTCAAAAATATTATTGGAAAATATTACTATGAAAAATCAAAGAACAAAAGATGGGAACTACCAAACATTCAAACAGTAATTCCTGAGTATCCTCAAAAAACGGCAGTTGCAACCTTCAGGTTGATTACAGGACATGATTGTCTGGCAAAACATTTGAACCTGAATTGGGATATATTCTTCTCCGCTCTGTCCTCTATGTGATCTGCAAGAGGAAATGGACCGAGACCAGCTTCAAATATGCCCGGCAACTTCTAGCACCCCATCCATCAGTGAAAAATATTGGAGAGCAAGAGGATTAATGACATCATTGTCAGAAATCCAGCATTAGCTAACAACATATCCAATTTAAAATTGTAGTGAGTTCTGGCAATTTTTCTTGAACTATCGAAAGCTTTTGACCGTGTTAACATTAAACATCTATTGTCAAAACTGGAAAATTTTGGGATAAGAGGCATACTGCTAGAATGGTTAAGCACATACCTGCAAAATAGAATGCAATGTGTTGAAATAATTCATAATAATGGAGAACATTTGAAAAAAATTAAATCAACATTTAAAAGAATAACACATGGAGTGCCAAAGGGTTCAAAATTGGGACCTTATCTATTCATCTTGTACATAAATCACTTACTCAAAATAATTCAGGATGCAGGAGTTTTAGCCATTGGGTGCGCTGATGACATAATAATAGTAATAACAGGTAAGACGGAAGTGGAAATACAAGATAAAGCAAACTCTTTATTAGAACTAATCAGAACATACTTAGAAGCATTAGGAATGGCACTAAACACAGACAAAACAGAATGGATGCAAATTATTATTATTAGTAATAAAGCACAGAATAACATTACATTAGCAATACAAAATAAACAAATCTCCCAAGTTACATAGACAAAGTTTTAGGAATAATCATAGACAATAACTTAAAATGGCACAAACATAGAGAAAAGGTTAGTAAAAAATTAATAAGAGTATATACGTAATGAAACAGATAATGCAAATTACACCAGCCTGCAAATTTAAACTTTTTAATGTGGCATGGGGTTAATCAGGTCTCTAAACCTAATTCTGGCATGCTGAATTCAAACCCGCTTTCCATTTTTTCGTACTACATACAGTTTTCTTGCCATGCAGAAAGGAAATATGTAATATTACAGTTTCTTTCTAGTTTTTAAGTACAATTTAAAATGCATGAAATCATTCAAACAAAGAAACAATCTCAATTCCATAGATGCAAGTGTACACTGAACCAGAAAATTTCAAACACACCTTATGATGCTATTTTCTCCTCCGCTTTGCTGAAAACAAACACTGAGTTGACTTGCATTTGTGGTGCTGATGAATGCAGTGAATGCAATTTTAACCTTATATTGCATCCGAGTACCTTCAACTTTTCGAGCATTATTTTAAAAATTTGTTCCTATTGGTCATCTTTAACGTTATCCAAAAACTTGTTTATAACTTCACTGAATGAGTCCCAAGCTTGAACCTCTCCATGTCTGTCATGATATTTCTAAAATGAATGTCCTTCATGAGTTTGAAAATCTGTGGGCTGTTATAAATGCCTTTGTTTGCTTTTGATTCAGGCAACACTGGAACTTTCTGAAAAAGATATTGGAAACACCACTTTTATCCACAGCTTTGACAAATTGCTTCATTATCCCTAATTTGATATGCAGCGGGGGTAGCAAAACCTTGTGTGAGTCAATCAGTGAGCAATTTATGACATTTTTTGTCCTTGGCACCAAACCTTTACTTTTTGGCCAATTCACCCCAGTGTCTTTCTCTGGCTCTGGAGTCCCATTCGCACAATAAGTATGGAAATTTCATGTGCCTGCTTGTTGGACCGATAAAATACTGCACACCTTAAGATCACAGCACATAAATCACTTGTGTTCATTATATTTAACATTTTCCAGGACAGTACACAAATTTTGTTACTTTCTGTAAGCGATGTAGTGTGAGCTATTGGAAACGAAGCAAACATATTGCTGTTGTGTAGCAGAACACCTTTCAGACTTCTCTTGCTCAAGTCAATAAACAGACACCAATCTTTTGCTTCGTAAACTGTTCCAAGACAACTCATCAAGTTAGGCATATCACAACAATATGCCAGTTCTCCTTTTGCATAATATTTGTTGATCTCCTTTTCTCAATGTCCATACTGATAGAAAGTTGTTCCAGGTGCTAAAAGATTGTCTTCTTTCAGCCTTGAAGTTGTTCAGACTTCTCTCTTAAGGGGAGGCATCTGTGAAAATGACAAAAATCCACAATTTTTGTCACAATGATGTGAAAATTTGTATGTATGTGTGTCAAAGCATAACTAGAAGGTTTACCAAATTTCACTTTTCTATGTGATACCGAAATTTAGATTTCCGATCGAATGGGCTTTTGAAAAAGACACATTTTAATTTAAGTGCCGGATGTGAGATTTGCGATAAGTGTTAAGTAATAACATAAATAGATGATAGAGCAGGAAGTGTTGTAAGGTGAGCAAGATATGAGTAAATAATAGTCGTTAAATTTGTAGGATAAACACATTATTGGTTTGAAATTAGCGAGTCATGACGTCATACTACATAGTTTAAATACACGTTCGAAAGTCAGGTCTGAAAACCTTAAAAGTCGCGCGATATATTTAATAAAATATGAAGTAAACATCGTTTAATCCTAAAAAGGTAATTATATATTCGAAATTCATAAAAGAACATGTTATAATAGAAAGGGACATTTCTAAATTGCGGGAAAAGGAAATAGCATTTTGGATACGAGGCTTTCTTGGATGACGTCATGACATTCAAATTGGAAGAGAACGGTTTTCTTAGCGTGGGTAAGAGAGAAAGCGTCTGGTTACTACTCAACCAGAGACCAGTACGGCAGGTTGTGCTGTGCGGACGTGAGTGCGATTCCTCTACATATTGAGTCGGCATAACTCACGAAATGTGGCGTCGAGAAAAAAATAAAGTATAAACAAACAGCATTAATTTTTCCGCCACAAATGGCGATCCGACGTGAACGAGAACCCAACGAGAAATAAAGTATCAATCATCAACTAACTTATAGCTTCAAATGGCATCCCAACGTGTGGCGTCGAAAGAATGGACCAACCCCAAGACGACCAAGCCAGCATAGAACCAGCAAACAAGAAGGTGACCCACGAGAGAAGAGACCAACCCCAAGACGACCAGGCCAGCATCGAGCCAGCAGACAAGAAGGTGCCCAGCGTGTGAACATCTGTGAAACGTGTAGTGAACAAGTTTAAGTGCGTGAAATATTGGTGAGTAGAAAAACACGTGTAAATAGTTTAGAAATGGAAGACAGTGATAGCGATTTTCTAGGTTTTGAGAGTCCGGAAATTGAGAAAAGTGTAAGTAGGATGGAAGAATATAGTCAAACTATAATTGGTAGCAGAATATGCCAAGAAGTAGAAGATCAGAACGTTAGAGAAACACCTAGAGGTAGTTCAGAAATGTTTAGTAATTCAGAAAGGCCAGCAATTATGTCAGAAATAGAGAATATGTTTCAAAAGATAATGAAAAAGATGAGTACAGAGTTAAGTCAAAAGATAGATGAAAATAGTAAAGAATTAAGAACAGAGTTAAGTCAAAAGATGAGTAAGATAGATGAAACTAGTATAGAGTTAGGACAGAAATTAGAAAAGGGACAACAGGAATTGGGAATGCAATTGGAGAATCAGAGGAGAGTTTTCGAAACCTTTAGGGAAGAAGTTAGGGAGGAAATTAATAAAGTTAGTAGTGAAGTAAAAGAAAATAGAGAACAGGTTAAGGGAGAATTAGAGACAATAAGGCAAGAAGTAAAGAATTCTGAAAAGAAATTAGGTCAACAAGTGAGTGAAAAATTAGATAAAGAAAGGGAAAAAGTAACATATAGATTAGACAAACAAAGGGAAGAAATTAGAGAAGAGTTACAGGGGTGTAAAGTTAGAATAGAAAGATCTGATGTAGAAAGTGAAAGGCAGGCTAGAAATTTGGAGGATGTTACAGACCAAATAAAAGGAGTAGTAACAGAAATTACTCAGGTAAAAGAGGCCTTAGAAAATTTGAAATTAAATGAAAATGCATGTAATCACAACAATCTTAGTAATGAAGTTGCAAGAAACGAGGCAATACCAGGTGTATCAGCTGACATTTCGATGCAAAATAGGGGTAACAGTAATTCCCATTCTGATCTCGGAAATAGCTCAGGGATAGGTGACAATTCAAATTTACATTGGCCTAACCATGTCTTAAATGAAATGACACCTCCAGTTTTTGAAAATGAAGATTCAGATGATCCTAAAGCCTTTTTAGAAGGGTTACAAGAGTACTTCACGGTGAAACGTATACCAGAGGAGTACAAGATGGTGATAGTAAGAAAATGCCTAAAGGGTAATGCTGCTAATTGGCTAGGCCTTTCTATGGGTAACAATAATGATTACAGGACCTTTAGGAACATCTTTTTAACCAGATATTGGGGAGCTAGTAGGCAGGCTAATATTAGAGTCGAATTAAGCAATGGAAAGTTTAATCCTAGATCGGAGGAATCGATGGTAAACTATTTTATGAGAATAGCGAGAAAATCGAAGATGTTGGATCCTCCCTTAGATGAAAAAGATCTAATAAATATAGTTACTCCACATTTTCCGGAAACGCTTCAACACTACCTAATCATAGCCCGACCCGATAGCATTGCAGCTATGATCGAATTATTATCAGCCTTAGAAGTCAATAAGCCAAAACACGCATTTGGAAATAAATATGAAGAAAAAGAAACTGTAAATTCTTTCGGGCAAGGGGCACAGTATTATCAGAATAGAAGTGAGATTAGGGAAAGATATAAAGGACCAGTACCAAGGATGGAATCATTCCGGTGGGAAAATCAAGGTAGATATAACCAGGAAGGGCGTCACCAAAATAGAAATGGTAATCAAAGGGGAAGAAATATAAGGGTGAATTATATGAATACAAATAGATTTGATCGAGGTAGACGGGGACGTTATTTTGGACATAGTAGAAATTCAAATGATGGGTATTGGACAAACGGAGATAATGAGTTTAGACCGAGGTCACCAAGACAGGAAGAAAGGTATTCTAATGGACGAAATTCCCCCGAAAATGCGGAAATGGTTGAGGCCATTAACACGGTCAAAAACATGGTAGGAAGTAACCCCGATTTAATGCAGGAAAACAGAAGTAACAATTCGGGAAATAGTACAGGAGCAATACCTAAAAATCAGGGAAACGCCAGACCCGGTCAAACGCGCCTTCAGTGAGAACTGGGTATCCTAGTAATGATTGTGATAAGTACTCGGAAATAAATACTCCTGGAAGGCAAATGATGATACAAAAGAAAAGAGAATGGAAAAATAGAATTGACGAAAACGAAAAAGTAGGAGATCCACCTAAAATCAAAATTGGAGTAAATGGAAAACAATACAATGCAATTATAGATACGGGATCAAATAGCACAGTATGCTCACAAAATTTTTATGATAATTTACAAAGTAGTGGTTTTAAAGTAATGTCTTTACCAGTTAATGGGATATATTGCTCGCTAGCTGTGGGAAAACGAAAAGAGAGAGTAAAATTTCAAGCAATGATAAATATTGAAATAAATGGGAGAATACTAGGAATTTTATTTCTGATTGTAGGAAGACTTGTGACAGATATTATAATAGGTTGTGATTGTCTTTATACCTGGGAAGCTGTGGTGAATTTTAAAAACATGATTCTAGAAATGAAAGTTGAAGATGAGACCATTATAGTGCCTTTTGTGGAAGATAGTAGTTCAGAAACTATTGTACGAGAAAAAGAGGAAGAAGAAATCCAAGGGGATACATTCTTTGTAGAATATGTTAAAGTAGGAGCTATGGAATTAACTGACGTAAATGTCAAAGAGTACAGTGTCGATTATAAAGAAAATGTAGAATGGGATAAAAATGATTTCATAGACAATTTGAGGTTTTCTGACGCAACTAGGTACTATGATAGGGAGAGTAGTGAAGACTTAGAAGAATTGTTGAGGGAAAAAGTAACTCAGGCTGATCAACTAAATGAACAACAGAGGGATAAACTGTTTGAAATATTAATCCGAAATAAAGAAGTATTCTCTGAGAAACCTGGTAAATGTAATATTTATACTCATTCGTTTGAGATGATACCCATCAAACCTTTTACACATAAAGCGAGAGCTATCCCTAGTACAATAAGAGAAGAGGTAGATGCAGTTATAAAGTCAATGTTAGAAGATGAGGTTATTGAGATTTCGAATTCAGAATTTGTGAATCCCCTATGTATTGTAAATAAGGCCAATGGAAGATTAGGGTGACATTAGACGCGAGAAAACTAAATTATTGTTCCTCATACTTTCCATCAGGGAATCCAACAGAACGTGTCCTCCGAGATATAGGAATTTATTTACGTGTACTTACACATCATAATCACAAGGATTGGGTGAAATATTGTCCATTGATAGAAAAGATTATCAATCACACCATTAATGTAACTACTGGGTTTGCACCAATAAAATTAATGTTAGGAATTGAACCAGAACCAATATTGATCGGGGTACCAAAAACACTGAAAATTAATGACATTCAGTTAAGTGAGGAAGAAAGAGCGAAAATTGCTTTTGAACGAATCAAGAAAAAGGCAGAGAAGCGAAAATTAAAGAAAAAGAGTAGAAAACATAAATGGGAACCTAAGATAGGCGATTGGGTACTAGTTAAAGACCATAAGTTATCAAGTGCCTTGCGAGGTAGGAACAAAAGGATGGAATTGTTATATAAAGGTCCTGCAGAAATTATATCAAAATTTGGTTATCATACCTATGAATTAAAAAGATGTTAAAAATGAAAAATGTCTGGGAAGATGGCATAAACAACTCCTTCGACCATACAAGAAACCGTGTGGTGCCTTGGAACCTTGATTTAATGTAAAAGAAAAATTGGAAGTGTCATTTGTCTATTGGCGCCCAATCAGCTTTGAGATAAAATGTAAATGTTAGCTTACTTGAAAATCATATATTGGTCAGGTACTTACATATTCATGAAAAATGCAGAATGTGAATTGCTATCTACTACCAAGAGCTTAAAAATATATTGTATAGAGCTCACAATAACAGCTTCAGAAAGATTGTTAAATTGTTCATCTCCGCATAGAGAGAAAACAGAATATTTACTTTGTAAACATTTGTTAAAATATTTAGATGTATAGATAGTTATCACAGCAAGACAAAGAAAGAACTTGTCTAAAGAGTGTAATGGATTTATATAAATATATGTACATTTTAGTGCTTATAGGATATAGTACAGATATGTGTTACAATAACAAAAGTGAAAAAAATCACAGTGCAAGTGATAGTGAGAGCGAAGTGAGCAAACATGAACTAAAAGAAGGAAGTATAAAGAAAGACTCTTGAAATTTAACCTTTATATAAAAGCGTCACAGAAGAAACCATAACATATTGTAATTAGTATTTAAGGATTAATGTTTAGTCAAGTGTACAATTGTTTGTCATGTTAAAAAGATTAATGAGAAAATGTGTTAATAACCAATTTCAAAAACAGTGTAATTGAAAATTGTATATAATGGGAGTGTTGCCGATTATTCAAAATACAGGAGTAATTTTTAATTTTTCTTTCGGGCAAGACATTTACATTATTTTATTATGAAATAATAAAATAATATAAATGGGGGCATTTGATACCGAAATTTAGATTTCCGATCGAATGGGCTTTTGAAAAAGACACATTTTAATTTAAGTGCCGGATGTGAGATTTGCGATAAGTGTTAAGTAATAACATAAATAGATGATAGAGCAGGAAGTGTTGTAAGGTGAGCAAGATATGAGTAAATAATAGTCGTTAAATTTGTAGGATAAACACATTATTGGTTTGAAATTAGCGAGTCATGACGTCATACTACATAGTTTAAATACACGTTCGAAAGTCAGGTCTGAAAACCTTAAAAGTCGCGCGATATATTTAATAAAATATAAAGTAAACATCGTTTAATCCTAAAAAGGTAATTATATATTCGAAATTCATAAAAGAACATGTTATAATAGAAAGGGACATTTCTAAATTGCGGGAAAAGGAAATAGCATTTTGGATACGAGGCTTTCTTGGATGACGTCATGACATTCAAATTGGAAGAGAACGGTTTTCTTAGCGTGGGTAAGAGAGAAAGCGTCTGGTTACTACTCAACCAGAGACCAGTACGGCAGGTTGTGCTGTGCGGACGTGAGTGCGATTCCTCTACATATACAATCGGCATAGCTCCCGAAAATATTTAAGATGCAATAAATAATATATGCAAAAGTTTTTCCTTGGGGTTGTCCATCACATCTACGCAGACCCGAGATAAAAGTAAGAGATCTCAAGCTGACTAGCCGGAGCAAACCACATCAAAGGGCAACACCACGTCACCAACGACATTTAAGCATCAACTGGCGAAAACGAGAAGCGTAGAACGACAATATTAGCTTCATATGTAAGATAGTTTTTGCAAAAAAAAATTTTTATTGGTTTTTTGCTGCAATTTTAGGGTAGTATAGCAAACGCTTCTTATAAAATATTATTTGTTCTAAGTAAACTAAACTCTGCCAATATGTTTCCCTAGATTTGCACCGTAAGGTATTCGTTCTTCTGACCTTACTTGGCTATATCCCTCCCATTTTGAATATGCTTAGTTATAAGGATGTTTGGTGGAAACATACCAGGAATGGGATAGGTGCAAAGTCGTGAACTGGCAGAAGAAGAGAAATCATATGGGTGGTTTCAACAAGATTCTGCTACTGCAAGTACAGATCGTGACTGAAAAAATGGGGTCAAAATGTCATTTCAGTACCTCTCTTTATTTACAGTCTGGTCATAAAATATTGGACCAATTATGCGTCGCACTAACAGCACACCAAACTCCAAATCTCCGATCATAATGAGGGATTTCTTGAACGCGATGTGAATTTTGAGATGCCCAATACCGACTGTTATGAGTGTTCACATGACCATTTAGATGAAACCACGCCTTATCTGAAAAGAACAGAACCTGTGGATCGATTAAACCATTGTTCAAAACATTTCCAGCATTTTCTATAAGGTAAAATTTTTATACATGTTTTACGTGCGGCTTGTTAGTAGCGGCAAACCTGCCCGCGGCAGCTTCAAACTCGCACAAGCAAAAGGCAATAGGCCATGCAGCGGTGAAAAACCAATTCGAAAGCCCTGTATATGACAACATACATTTACTGCTTTAGAATTCCCATGGACCATGTGAAGGTCTTTCAGCTAACTGTTTAGCTTCTTCTTCTTTAAGTTTTGCTACTCTTAACTGTTTTTTTGCTGATTTGAATGTATTTAATGTACTCAATGCACTCTGCTTTAATCTTCCCTTATCCTTAACATTACTAATTATTTTGCTGACTGGACTTACTTTTCTAGCTGTGACTCTTTTCTTTACATAGAGAGTACCCTCACAACTCATTAAATTCACTGATAACTGAAGTCACTGCAATTTTTTACTACTTGAACCTGCTTCTGCACGACCTAATGTAGACCTAGCTATGCTTGTTTCCTCCTGAGATTTGCCAGTTTGCCATCTATATATATCAAAACCACACCAATAGCAGCTATGGAAATACTAACCAACCAATACCCCATTGAACATGAAATAGAAAAAGCGGCTCTTATTCAACACGAAAAGTTGATCGGACTCCCATTTAATACATGGCACAAGAGAAATTTTACACATACACTAAAGACTCAGGAGAGCTTTCTTTCCAAAATTCAAAACATCAAGAAAAATGTACGCCTTCCTAATTCAAAGGAAAACTTCATATCTAAAGTCAATCCGACACAAACATTAGACATCACATATTATTTACACCTGACAGAAGAAGTTAAGAAAAGTGATACACCAATTAGTGTTCTAAAATTATTGGCATTAGAGACAATCCATACTAGATTTCCAGAACACGAATGGCTCCATATAAATAGAGAAATAGAGTTGCCAGGTTTTCAAGCTGAAAAGGGAGATTTCACAAATGTTTCCCACTCTGTGCATGTAAACGTATCTCATTGGCTGCAGATCAGAGCTCTTCCCATTTAAAAAGCACAGTAGAGTTGTATTTTTCAGAGGGTGAATGAACAAATTTCTGACACTATACTTGTTTTGTGGAGTTAGTTTTATATTGTAATCCTTAAACATTTTGTTGAATCTGTTGGACATTTTAGGATGATGTGTGAATTTACAGCACGTTTCTTGGGTATTGCTAATTTTTAGTGCTTTAAACATTTCATTATTTTCTCAGGGATCTCCGTCTAGGGGATATGTGAATAGCGACCACAAGGTACCCAAGCTGAGCAGAACATTACTTCCACTTACTGGTGTTTTGCTCCTCACTGTAACTTTTCTATCTGACCTTACCTTGGTCATGTCTTGTTCTCTTCCGACCCTAGTACTATTAGGGTTCCCAAAGTCTAGGGAGTCTTTATTTTTCCAACCTCTCCATTTCTCTATAAACTCTTAACCCCTAACATGCTGACCTGTCATGCCATGTAATACGTCCTCTGATTGGTAATCAGAGGATATGGTCGGTGAATTTATTTTGATAATTCTCCCAGTCCGGTCGGTGAGACCCGTAAACCAACGACAGGTGTGGTCCTCCAGACATTCTGGGGGTTGTGAGAGAGCGATGTGACCCCAAAATGTAAAAATATGCTGCTCTCTAAAAAGCGGTTACTATTACTGCTATTGCTCTCTTCAATATCATCAGTGAAAAATATTGGAGAGCAAGAGGATTAATGACTTCATTGTCAGATATCCAACATTAGCTAACAACAACAACAACAACAACAACATTTTACAGGACAGTACACAAATTTTGTTACTTTCTGTAAGCGATGTAGTGTGAGCTATTGGAACCGAAGCAAACATATTGCTGTTGTGTAGCAGAACACCTTTCAGACTTCTCTTGCTCAAGTCAATAAACAGACACCAATCTTTTGCTTCGTAAACTGTTCCAAGACAACTCAAGTTAGGCATATCACAACAATATGCCAGTTCTCCTTTTGCATAATATTTGTTGAACTCCTTTTCTCAATGTCTATACTGATAGAAAGTTGTTCCAGGCACTAAAAGATTGTCTTCTTTCAGCCTTGAAGTTCACTTTCTTTTTGGTAAGACCCAAATCACGTACCAAAACATTTAATTTTGATTGACTCAATGGATTTGGGACTGCCTCCGTAGCGCAGTTGGCAGTGCGCTTGCCTCCGGTGCAAAGGACCTGGGTTCAATCCCCGGTACCAGCATGGGAGGTTTGGCACGGGGTGAACTCAGCCTCGTTAGTCCCGGGAGGACCAATTGATGAGCTACTTGATGGAAAAGTAGCAGCTCCAAGTCATGAAGACCGCATAATTGGCCAGGAGGGATCAACACACTGACTACATACCACCCTCCAGTACTGCACCCTACCACTGATGCCTGTAGTGGACCAAGGTGGGGGACGCAGTGGCTGGGCGGTAAAGCTTGGCTCTTCGTGGGCTGTTGGGCCGGGGCTTATCTTAGTAGCAATGGATTTAGATAAAGTATCAGTACTCTTTCTGACAATACGGTAGTTGGTGATGGAACAGGTCCATGGGCACAGGCCTATTTGCTGATGACAAGTTTGGATATGATTATAATGCCCACCTTGATTTTCCTATCGAATCCAGATATATTACACAGACAAAAATAAGTCATTAATATGATTTTGTTGGTCGTGCCATACCATAGTAACACCAAAGAGCATAGATGAATGAACTCCATTTTACCAGTGTCTTAGATTTTCTACACAACTTTTACACACAATATGAGGAGCAAAACTCTTGTCTTGATCTCCTAATTTCATTTTAAAATAGACCAGATATGAACTCTTGACAAATGTGGTGATGTTTCTTTTCTGTTGCTTTATCACGAAACAACCACAGACGTAATGAAATATACCTCTCGAGCTTGCCATATTTTTTTTCACATAACATTCATAACACGGCTTCAAAAGAAACTAGCTGAGAAGAAGTTTAAAACTGGATTGCGGATTCCAAGATAAATTACTATTTATGTCTTACACAATAAATGTTTATGAGATAGGTCCAACATTACCTGTAAACAGAGATAGACCTTGGTACAGTATGACATATGATTTAGCATGCTTGCATGTTTTAATAAACCATGCTGTAAGTTGAATATGCAGTGATGTTAATACTAGCGTACTGAACTTTTAATTTTGTATTGAACTAGAACTGTTCAAAATCTGTATGTGATATGCAAAAACTATTATTATTTTCGAAATCAGAGCATCCGAATTGACCATTATGATGTAAAATATTCCACGCTGCAAAATCTTCATAGGCCGGTCTTATGGATAAAGGTTTATTATGCATTTGTACATTCAAACCTAAATTATGAGATTATTTTATGGGGAGTGGCAGGCAAGAAAAATAGACTAAGAATTATTATTTATGCCAACAAACTTACTGTTGGTGTTTTTAAACACACAAGCCGTGTGTGGGCAAAGTTTGAGAGGTAGAACTGAAACTTACCAGGAGAAATACGAACTGGTTTGAGAATTTAATGCCATTCTGGCAGTTTGTCACAATAGCTCAATGGTTAGAGCAGCCGCCTGGTAAGCTGAAGGTCTGTGGTTCAAATCCCAGTTGTGGCATTGAATTTTCAAGTTCCAGTTCTACCTCTCATAGACTAAGAATATTTAGGATACAGAAAAAAGCAACACAAATAATGGAAAAACTTCTAAGGAGATAAAATCAGTTTTAAAAAACTAAAAATCCTCACAGTACCCTGCTTATACATTATATATTCAAATGTCTTAAACATGCAATAAGAAATCACACTGAAAAAAAAAGGAATATGCATGAGCATAACACGAGAAGAAAGCTAAGGGAATCATTAACTTCCAAAAGTATTGAAAGTGTTGCAAAAGACTCACCCAATTAAAGAACTACATGAAGAAGTGAAGAAAATTAATGCAATAAAGACTTACCTGATAAAAAATGCTTTCTACTCGATTGATGAGTACAAAATGAAACAAAATGTGTGAGTCATAACTTGGTTTTATAACATTACTCTCCAAAAGAAAATTTATTTTAGGTATCTATATCTGCTTAGCTTTGTACTTAATACCTGTCTAACCACTAATGTAAATATATGTTTCATAACTTCTGTAAATTTGACGATGCTTATACTACGCACAGTATACTACACAGAAGTCACAGTTGATAAATGTATCATGTTATATACTAACCCAGGTGCATGGCAATGTATAATACATTGTGTTCTTGTTATTTACAATGAATAACTGTGTTGCTTTAAATCACTATGTATGTACTATGATTGTTATAATGTGCTCCCATCGTAAACAACTCTGTAATTTCACATTCTTTCCAATACACCTCATCAATTTGTCACCAACCACAGGTGAATATGACTGGTATTCAGCTCTGGCTCTTAACAGTCATGCTCACAGTTTGCAGTATAATTAGTTCCTAATTCTCGTTTTTATTTTGTTTAACTTACAATTTTTTTTGTGTATGTATGTTAGAGTCAAACAGGATCTGACCATGAGAGCAATAGTTCCTGAAACATGTTTTCCTTAATGAGTAAGTGATGTAATGTCACAACTGAAACTGTTTGGCTTTATTACTGTCCATATCCATTTATTATTCATTTTGTTTAAAAATTGTCCTCCTTTTTACTATCTCTGTAAGACATTTCACTTAAATGTTTCTATCTTAAAACATTTATTTGTGAACTCTTTTCTTCAATTATAGTTCCATTAAATTAAATTTAAATACTATACATTCAAGATCTTCGTTTCACCTGCTGTGTTTATGGAGTACCCTTCTGTAGGCCTTTTAGTCTCCATATTCCAATTCTTAGCAATGCAATACCTTCTTGCTCCCTTGTATTTGTAGTATCTTTTTTCCCTTCCAAGAGTGTCTTTCATCAGTTTATAGAACACCTAAAAATTTCTTATCAGCTACTTTATAAAACATTCTTTTGTATTTCTATATTCTCAAATCTATTTGTCATTTTTCAGATATTATTCACATTATTTTCTTTTCTAATCCATCTCTCTCCTAACCTATTACTTTCCAAGTTTTTTTCTATGACAGTTTATGCATTCATTGTTCTTTAAACAATATTGCTGAGCAGCACAGCTTCAATATAAACTTCATTGACAAACTAACAAACACAGAGCACAGAAGAAACTAAAAGAAATCTTATTTTAGAAAAGTTGGAGAAACCCAAATTCAAATAGAGTAAATTTTGTTTTCACACTAAAGTTTTTTGAAATTTGAGTCAATTTTTAAGGAATTTAAAATTAAATTAGTAGCACAAAATAGTATTATGGTCAGGAACTTATTGAACCACAAGGTAAATCATGTGTTACTATGGTTGAAGTTAATGAAAACTTGGAATACATCACAGTACAGTTCAGGAAATGATTAAGACTGCTGTGAAGAAGGACACATGAGGCTGACATAATGAAACAAAGAAGGGCGTCAAGAAAGCAGTGTGTCATTTTGCAGTGCCATAACCCACTCAAATAATATGAGCTGTACTCACATTAAGTTAGTATTGGTGTATACATTGCATGATGGGCGTAATTCATAAGTTTTTGCTGGCCAATAAAACTACATATACCTGCATTTGTGACTAAGAAACTGTATTCAAAGGATCTCCATATCTCTTTAGGAGACTAATGAACAAAAAACTAATGCTTTTGGTACCATTAGAGCAAATAAGGAGGATATGTCACTTAATATACTTCATAATCGTAATACATGGCAAGTAGCAATCATGGTTGCAATGAATATGGAGAGTTGTTATAATAATAATAAGTTTTTCGGGGAAGGCCGCATCTTGGTTGTGTTGTTGTTGCCAACATTTCACCCTACTATGTAGAACTTCTTCAGGGCTAATGCTTTCTTTGGCAGCACCGCAGGAACTGTGCTGTCTCTTCAACTTCTTGCTTACTTATATGTTGGCCGTAGAGGTTAGAGCCGGCCCTCTCATTCTCATTGGCTCATGGTCCGCCAATCCTCGCGTTCTTATCAGTGTTTACCAAATAGTGTGGAGATGTCTTCCATTATCCCTGTTGATACTTTCTTTTAATTTAAATATTTCTATGCTTTCTCTGGCCATTCTATATGTAAAATGGTCAGAGTTAACTAGTAACTGTATTTGGTTGAAATCTATATGGTGCTTCATGGATATGGCATGTTCAGCCAATGCTGATTTTTTGGGTGGTTTAGTTTTAAACTTCTGATATGTTCTTGTCGTCTGATTTTTATTGATCTGCCTGTCTGCCCTATACATGCCGCTCCGCAATCACAGTCAATTTTGTATACACTGGCGTTGTTCAAGGGGTCTTGTTTGTCTTTAACTGGACGTAAAAACGATCTGAGTTTCTTAGTGGGTTTATATCTGGTTTTGATGTTATGTTTTAATAGTACTTTTGTTATTTTGTCGGTCGTTCCTTTTACATAAGGTAGCCATGCTGTGTTTTTATCCTTGTCCTTTTTGTTTCCTGTATGGTTTGATTCTGTGAGCCTCTTGTTGCTTATGTGCAGATTTTGTATTTGTCTTTTTGAATATCCGTTTGCTTCTAGGGCATATTGTAAGTAATTTAATTCCTCTTGCAAGTTCTCCGGATCGCAAATGCGGTTGGCTCTGTGTAAAAGTGTGTTGGCCAATGCTCGTTTAATAGCTGGGGGATGGTGGGATGAAGCGTCCAAGTATCTGTCTGTGTGCATGGGCTTCCGATATACTGAAAATGTTAGCTTATTTTGTTTCCGTTGAATTAGAACATCCAGGAAGGGCAGTTTTCCATTATTCTCTATTTCCATTGTGAATTGGATATTTTTATGCATGCTGTTTAAATGGTCTAAGAAGTCTGGAATCGTGCTTTTACTCATGTATCATCTATGTATCTAAGCCAAAGAGAAGGTTTCAAGTCTGCTGTATCTATTGCTGTGGTTTCGAATGCTTCAAGAAAAAGGTTGGCTACTACTGGTGAGAGTGGAGAGCCCATAGCAGTGCCTTCGGTTTGTTGAAACAATTTGTCTTGGAAGCTGAAGTAGTTATTTGTGAGGCAATGTTGTATTAAGTCTGTCCAGTCTTCCGGGAGTTGATGGAAGTGGATCTTTTCTTGGATAATATCTAGCGCATCTTTAACAGGTATTTTTGTGAAGAGGGATTTTACATCAAAGCTAGACTAGACTAGAAGATGATGTGGTTCAAGTTTGAAGTTTTTCAGTATTTCTACCAGGTGTTCTGAGTCACGCACAAATGAAGAGGTATGTCCTGTTATTTGTTGTAAGCCCTTCGCTAGTAAGCCTGCTAAAGTATGCGTAGGGGACTTGATGGCGCTGACTATGGGTCTGAGTGGTATTTCCTTTTTGTGAATTTTTGGTAGCCCATATATGGTCGGTGTGTATGAGTCGTGTGGGATCAGTTTCTTGTGAATTTCTTTTTATTGTTCTACTAGATGAACACTATTGCCTGTATCTTTACAACTTTTAGTCTTAGGTTGCATTTAAAGTGTTAATTAAAACTCATAGGACACTAGAAAGAACAAAAAATAAAACAAATGATAAAAAAATGATAAAACACTTTGCGAAGCCACTGCTGAACAACCACAAATACAACAGGATGAAAGTGTAGGTGAAGTATGAATTAGACTTTGAGTTAAGAATTATCACTTACACAACTTTCAGCAGGAATTAACTTATTATTTCTATAACCACAATTTGCAGAAATACAGAGTATAACCAACCCAAATTTGGTTATCATTCATTCAGTTGTTATTCTGTAATCAGAATAATTTACTTAGCTTCCTAATGACTTCCCAGGATCCTTACAAAAATATTAAAATGTTTTATCTGAAACTCTATAGTATGAGTGAGTAAATGTGTAGCATTTTAGGACCCGTCAACAACTAAGTCATTCGGGCCTGAAACCGTATAGAAATTTATTCAAATAAGATTGTCATTAATTACCCATGATTTGATGGCTGATCCCTACAATATTTAGCCTTAGGTTGCAGTTGCCCAATAGCCTTGCAAATCACTGGAGTCATTTAAAAGATACGAGGGGCATTCAATAAGTCCTTAGGACAGTCAAATTACACTCATAGCATCGAAAAAAGTTTGCATTTATACTGGTTTCACCGAAAGAATTGGTCATGATATAAACAGAAGCACGTGTACAAATAGAATTAAAGGGTACGTTCATTGGCTGATGCCACATATTACAAGGTACATCGGCTACAAAGTAGTTTGCTAAATAGTAACAAAAAATACTGGATCTTCTCTGTATTATGTAACAATAGTATGTTTAACGTGTTATTGTACCATGTAGAACTTCAACAAGATTAATTCAAAGTAATTAATTGCACTTAAACAGAAAATGAGCGAAGAACATATGCAGACTGCCTTCCACTGGTCAGCTTTGAAAGCGGAAAGGTGAGAGTCTAGTAAACTATCATGGCAGAACAAGTGCAGTTTATAATACATTGTAGAGGGAAGCCTCTAACGAGTGGTGAACAAGTTATAATTCTCAATGTGTTCCACAAACTATGTGAGAAACATCCCACTTTAGCTATCACAGGTATTGTTAACCTTACAGCAGAGTTTACAGGTGTATCTGCATTAAGCATAAATTGTGCGTGCAGTAAAAGGTTAAAAGCAGGGAAGTGAACCACGCCTACAGCTGTTAAAATTTTTGTTTACCACTGGTCACACCAAATCATGTGAGCATGTGAGCGTTCGTTATATATTTATAATCCGTTATTTATACAAGCTTACATCTCTGATTCATGGGAGGTTATTTATAATTTTAGGTTAATTAGCAACCACTAATACCAAAGATAAAGGGAGAGGGGAGGAGCAGAATTCCGATCTAGATGGAATACAACCTTTTCAGATTCAGATTAGGTATGTTAAAGCTTTCTTTTCTATTGTGATTTTAAATTTAAATTTGTAATTATGTTTTTTAGTTCAGAGTGCTACTTGCAATTCGCAATTGTTATCTAATCAGCAGCATATTTTGAACTACTGTGTGAAGGTGGGTCGAAGGCAGGCGATGCTATTTCCAGGCTCCACGTGGTTTTGTATCTTAGCAACACATGGTTATTTATGTAGCGCCGTTACTGCTCCAATCAAAGAGAGAAAGCGGAAGGATACATTTTAAAACATTGTTTACATCATGACCAATTCTTTCGCTGAAACCAGTATAGTAATCGTTGTGTCTTACTAGATGGCAGTTAAAGTTCCAGCTATATCCATCACGTGTTTTCATTGCCATAGACGATTGAATCAACAAACTTGTGCTTATTGAGAAAGATGGAAGAAAACAAGTTCCATGCACTGATTAAACACTTCTATTTAAAAGAGATAAAAGCTTAGTTAGATGAAGTGGCACATCTGCTTCTGCATTTGCAACAATTTACAATTGGATAAATGAATTTACACATAGCTATACATCCACAAAAGATGAACATTGTTCTGGACACCTTGTAGAAGTGACTTCCTCAGAAATGACTGACAAAATCCAGGATATGGTTTTAAGTGATCATCAATCAAAGTTCACAAAATAGTAGAGGCCACAGGCATATCACAAGATAGTGTTCTCAATTTTGCACCAAAAATTAAGTCTGACACAGGTCTCGGCAGAATGGGTGCTGCTTTTGCTCTCAATGGAAAATAAACACAATCATGAGACCAATTTAAAGACTAGTTTGGCACTTTTCCATCACAACCCTGACAAGTTGCTGCATCTGTGGATGAAGCATGGCTTGGCGGGAAACGATTCATGTCTAACAAAGAGGTCATTTCCCAAACAGATGCCTATTTTGAAGACCTTTAGAAATCCTACTTTATTGAAGGCTTCAAACAGTTGGAGAAAAGTGTATTGGGCTAAAACAAGATTGTTGAAAAATTAAAAAAAGAAATCTATCAAAAATAATTTGTTTTTCTTCCTTTTTCTAAGGATTTATTGAACACCCTTTGTATTACACAAGACAACTTCTTTTCAATTTCTTTTCAACTTCGAAAGAGACAATGCCTGGATCACCTTAGGAATCAGGATATAAAGAAGAATTATGTCAACAAGTAAGAATTGCTCAATTTAGAATATAAACACTATTTAAAAAAATATTGTAAACTTCTAAAAAGGTAATAAAAGCAGCAGGAGTATTGCATTATAATAAACTAATCCCACACTCTTATAATAAAATAAAAACTACTTGGAATATAATAAAAAGAGAAGTAGGTAAATATTCATTACATAATGACTCAATAACACTAAACATTAACAATCAAGAAATTAGTAAACCTAGCAAGTTGCAGAAATGTTTACAAATTCTTTTTAATGTAACTAAGAAATTAAATATTAGTTTTGGACGTAAAGAGGCAGCATTAGAATTTCGTAGATCTAGTTTCACAGAAGTAGTGTCTGAATTTAAAGCCAGTCTGACAATACCTTCTGAAATAAATAAAATTGACTCCTTTAAATCATAGAATTCCTCTGGTTATGATGAAAGAACAATGAAAGTCTTAAAATCATGCTCATCCCAAATTAGCACTCCTGTTAGTTCTTTGTGCAATGAGTCACTAAAGACCGAAATTTTCTCAGACAGAATGAAATTCTCAATTGTTAAACCCCTTTTTAAAAAGGTGAATGCAACAATGCTTTAAATTATAGAACAATTTCGCTCTTAAAAAATCCTTGAAAAAGTGATGTGATGTATAAATACCTTGAATATAACAAGATACTTGTCACGAATCAGTTTGGGTAAGAATAAAATTCATGAGATAAACACTAGAAAAAAATAACATTCATTATCCCAGTGCAAAACTTTCTTTCTTCCAGAACGGCATATATTATGAAAACATGAAAATATTTAATGCTCTTCTTAATGATCTTAAGGGAAAAGTGGACAATTTCAATGCTTTTAAAATTGTTGCTAAACAGTGCCTAAGCTCAAAATAATTTAATTCTGCATAACTTTATCTGAATGACAAGTTATCGTGATATGCTTATGTAGCTCTAAGTAATATAATACTTATATACTCCTTTAGTGACAAATCAGTGTCATTTACATTCATTTGCTTGAAAGCTAATTATATATTGAACTGACAATAGATGCTGTGCATTGCTAATCAAATAACAAAATGATGAGCTATGGCAGTAAAAGCCTAGTGAAAGTTCAAAACAAAGTCCAATTCCTATTTGTATACAGCTGTGGCATTGAATTTTTAAGTTCCAGTTCTACCTCTCAAACATTGCCCACACACGGTTTGTGTGTTTAAAAACACCAACAGTAAGTTTGTTGGCATAAATAAATAATAGTTACCATCTGAAGGTTATTTAATCCTGGGACATAAAGTACTTACAATAGTAAGTCACTATTGGGATAATTGTCTCTGATGTGAGACTGCCTTTGTGGTTTACCAGGAAAAATAAGAACTGGTTTGAGAATTCAATGCCATTCTGGCAGTTTGTCACAGTAGTTCAATGGTTAGAGCTGCTGCCTGGTAAGCGGAAGGTCTGTGGTTCAAATCCTAGCTGTGGCATTGAATTTTTAAGTTCCAGTTCTACCTCTCAAACATTGCCCACACAGGGGTAGTAAGGGGTAGTGATGCGCCTCCTATAGCCTCTCCTACCCAATTCCCATCCTCATCCTGCCTGTGATGCACCCTGCTTTTAACAGATGAGGCTCTGGGGACCGAATCACAGCGGTATAACTGTTTCATCTAAAATGGAGGAAATGTCATTTAAATATGTGCCGGCCTATCACAGCACAACACGTCCCTAAGAGGCACATGAGGGGAAGGTCGGTGGATCTAAATACCGCCTATTTAGTCCTCCCGGCTAGGTCCGATGGACCCTTTGACCAACGATAGGTGTGGTCCCCCTTGCAAAATGGGGGTTTAAGTCGGGTGATGTAACTGCCACATTGTAAAACTGGTGCCCGTTAAGAAAACAGTTACATGAAAGCCACATACATGAATATGAGTCCTAAAGATAAACATTCCGGAGTTAAAACTGTCCCCCAATCGGATCTCCAGGTGGGGACATCTTTAGGCAAATTTCATGACAATTCCAATACTTTAAGAATTCTACAATGGAATGCAGGAGGCATGTCCCAGACTAAAAAACAAGAGCTAATGAAAATATTAAAAGACCAAGATATAGATGTCTTCACAGTACAAGAAGCCAATATATCAGAAGAACAGGAAATATACTTTGAAATGGATCAGTACACTACATATATACTTCCAAAGGCTCGTCAAATAGCAAGTGGTATTCTTACAGGAATTAAAAGAAATATAAAAGCTACTATCCAAATCAAAAAAACAATGGAAGAACAAGATAAATCAGAAATAGTTAAAATTGAAGTATGGAAAAGTAACTACCACTATAGAATTTACAGTATCTACAATCCTCCAGACAATACACTAGATCTAAATTCTATTCCCATAGAACCCAAAAGTATTTTAATAGGTGATTTTAATGCACACTCCCCTAGGTGGGGCTACAGAGATATAAATTCAGCAGGAAGAGTCATAGAAGACCTATTAAACTCATCAACAATGGAATTAATATTTAATCCAAATGATCCACCCACTTACCTTCATTATAATGGTTCAGGTACAAATCCTGATCTTCTGATTGTGTCATCTGACATAATTGACAATACAAAAAGATAAATAAAGAAGACCCAGGTTCAGGCCACAGAATCACCATAAACTCCATAAGAGGTCTAATAAATAAAAGTAACAAACCAAAAATTAAAACTTCTTGGAATTTTAAAAAAGCAGATTGGTCCAGTTTCCAAAATGAGATAGAAGGGAAGTGTAATATACTGTTAGAATCAGAGTTCAAGTCAACACCAAAAGAAATACAAAAACTTCTAGCTCTGGAAACAATCAATACTAGGTATCCCACAGAAGAATGGCTGCACATATATACTGATGGATCCTCCACGGAAAACCTTACTGGAGCTGGAGTTACGTGTTCACATTTTTCCTTTTATCATTCTGTTGGCAGAGACACAACAAATTATGATGGAGAAATAGAGGCTATACACATTGCTCTCCGACATTTATTAAATCTTCCCTTAAATAAATTTAACAAGGCAGTAATTCTTTCGGATTCTAAAGCTGCAATTCAGGGAATATGTTCAAATACTACAAAGAAGTCAACAAAAATTAGAGAATGCTACAAAATTTTAACACAACTCTAAAAAACTTAATAAGACTGTTCATCTCCTATGGATTCCAGCACACTGTGGAGTCATGGGGAATGAAGCTGCAGACTCACTTGCAAAGAAAGGCACAACAATAAAACAAAAGTCTAAATTCAATTTCTCATATTCCTCAATAAAACGCTTGATCATTAAAAAATTTTCTCATACCTACAAGAAATAGAAACAAATGCCAAAGATAAAAATTGGATTACACTACTTTCCAACCCAGACATAATCCCCCAGAGACCAAGGAAAACAGCTGTTGCAGCCTTCCGACTATTGACAAATCACGACTGTTTAGCAAGTCATCTCTACAGAATAGGTATCTCAGCCTCACCAATATGTGTCCTGTGTAACGATCCAGCAGAAATGAACAAAGACCACTTGAAGACCTGTGAAGCATTAAGTTCAGAAGAAACTACAATTCAAAAGTATTGGAAAGCACGAATGCTAATGGCTTCATTGCCAGATGCAAGGCACTAGAAAACAACAACAACATTGCCCACACACGGCTTGTGTGTTTAAAAACACCAACAGTAAGTTTGTTGGCATAAATAAATAATAATGTCTTTTTATCTTCCTTTCACAGAAGTTTGAAAACAGTGTTGTTGTAATTAATTTAATTTAAAAGGTGAGTTAATTAATAACAGTGAACAACACTTACAACATATTTTTCCGGGACGCGTTTCGAAGGTTAACTTTCCTCCATTATCAACCAGACAATAACTGGGTTTCCATGGTGTTTCATGGTGCAGATGGTGATGCTTCTTCTGGTGGCGGTTCAATGATCTTACTGAAAATGTCTCTCTGAGGAATGCCGAAATTAAATACTCGGTTTCTATTTTTTAAAATAAAGATTTGTTCCCATGTGGACAGTTCTTGTTTTCCGGTTATGTGTTTGAGAAGTTTCGGTTCTAGCTTTATGTCATGATTTTTTGTCCAAAAGTGAAATGCAACCGCTGATTTTTCTAATTGTTTACTCTTAATGTTTCTAACGTGTTCCTTGGATCTAATTTCTAAATTTCTTTTGGTTTTTCCTATGTATATTTCATTACAATCATTACATTCAATTTGGTATATGCCAGATTTTTTGTTAGGTGGAATAGCATCTTTGATGTTTGAAAGGAGTAGGTTTTTTATGGAGTAATGGTTTACTGCTGCTAGCTCAATGTTGTATTCCTTGAACACCTTTTTAAATTTATCAAAGGCCCATGGATGATATGTGAATTTTTTGAATATCATTTTTGATATTTTATATAATATTTTTGTAAGTGTTGTTCAGTGTTATTAATTAACTCACCTTTTAAATTAAATGTCTTTTTATGTTTATTATCCAATCCAATGTTTATGTTCACATCCACTATACTGCAAATTTCCTTGACATGCACCAAGTTCACAGGCCCTTATGGCTACTAGTGCACTCTTCTTCTTCTTCTTCTTCTTCTTCTTCACCTGATTACCCTCCCCTTATGTGGTACTTACACCTGCTACAATTTTTTTTTTGTGGGGTTCAGTGTTCCATGTGCACTGCGGTTTTGATATTTTTGGACGCTCTTTAACTGCTATGGTGCTTATTGTCCCATTCTATATTGGGCGTGAAATATAACTTAATTTTATTCAGAGGTGTTTTTTTTATCAGCCTTGAGGTCCGTTTAACCGTAAATCTACAACTCGGGACTGCCATCTTTACTTCCCTTCCGAAGGAAGTCATGTAAAGGATTTTTATGCCCAAAAAAATCCATCACCCTTCACCAGGTTTAAACCCACAACCTCAGGAGCCAAAGGCTTGCATGTTACCCCTAGATCACGGTTGCCATGCCACTCTTGCTAAACACAATCCAATCCACTTCATGAGTTAATTAAAAACTCTCAGGGCACTATAAAGACAGAATGGGTTTTCTTCAAATGGAAGATAAAAATTAATTAGACATGTTTAAAATTTATTCTTATAAATTTTTTCCCAAGTGTTAAGATCTCTTGCCTGTTGTACATATTTCAAAAGATGGATGTTTTGTTGGTATTTTGTTAATCCTTTGATACTGAACAGCATTTTTGTTGGATTTAGTATAATGCCAGAACTACAATTCTATTCAGCAAGCTTTACTTATAAATTTATTTGGCTTCATTAGTAAAATAAACAATTATTGATCATATAATTATGGTTTCCTTCAAATTGTGCAATTCTCGCTTCTAATTGTAAATCCTTATTTCTTAATTATATGGTTTCTTCACTACGTGCTTACAATTAATAATTACACCCAAAAAATTGATAGCTACCAGGATTTTGATATTTTCTTTAAGGTTCTTGGGTTCTAGAAAGGTTTAGTTGAACGGTACCATTAATTTTCCATGCATAGTGAGTGTCATAAATACACCATGCAAACTACTTGAAGTGTCTAGATCTAGAAGTTTATAAAATGGTTGGCGATAAACTATACAAAAAAGACCTCAAATTTTCCAACATGGTGTTCACAATGATTTTGTAATCTGGAGTCCTTCTGTTTCCAAGGAAATTTTTATATCTTTGTACCTATGCCAGGATTTCTCTTCCAGAGAAGATACTATGCAAAGGCCACAAATATCACAGTTTGTTATCAAGATTTCTCATTAATTCAGCTGAGTGACATGTAGTTGCATTTGGGCTGTCTCATCGTATTTATGGAGAAAATCTATTTTTTTTTTCTTCTTTCTTTTCCTGTTTATCCTCTCCTTATACAGGACTTACAAGCCAGTACCTGGGGTCAGACGCCTGTCAGGGAGCACAGGAACCTATGGACCAGACAGAGTGAAGACCTGGAAGCAGGTGGTCAGCCAAGCACCAGGTATGATAGAGGAAGAGGATGATATGAAATGCAGGTGAAATTGATGATTGGAAAGGTGACAATGGAGCAATTGGTGGAATGAGTGATGAGAGAAACTGGAGAAAACCCACCCTGATACTGCTTCATCCACCACAAATACCACATGCGGGTCCCTGGGATCGAACCCAAGCCCCCTAGGTGGTAGGCAAATACTCTTAACCACTCGGCCACAGCGCCGCTGGAGAAAATCTCACTGGGAAGAAATAATAGTAGTTTGAGGAACATCAGCATAATCTTGATGTTCCCTGTAACATACACAGAACTATTAAAAAACACAAGAAAGGCTAAATTTGATTGTTATTACTCCATGACCGATGTCAGAGAGATCAACAAATGTTACATGAACTCGCTGTCCCTTCGCTATTTTGTGAGGCCATGAAAATATAAGTAATTGTTATGCTGGCAATGTTTGAGCTAATACAATTATTGTGTGACAAAGATATAGATGGTGTTGCATGCTTTTGTAAGCATTGCGTAACATTAAATAATTGTGTGAAATGGAGTGTAATTTTGAATTGTAAGCTAGGCAGTTTTTGCCTTACGTCAAAGGTTATTAGTACCAAGTTTCGTCAAAATTGGTACAACAGTGTAGAAACCTGTAAGAAATATATATTGACTTTTATATATATATTAAGACAGAGAATTAATGATTTCTTATTTATAAAGGTTTGCAATCTTGTCTTTCTATGTCTTTGATTTTGCTCCTTACCGATTTCCTAGCATTGTTTTTCTTCTAGTTTCTTGTCTCCCATTCCTATTCCCTTCAGTTTTTTCTACCCATGCCCATCAGTTATTTGTGCTCACTAAACTCTTTTGCTACTTAATGTATATTTTAACAATTTTATTCCCCCCTCTTTTTTATCAAACATCTCAACCACAATGTTATTACTCTTTCCCTAATTATTCCTCTCCTTGTTCTTCCTAGCTATCCAAAGGTAGACTCACACTTGGATGTGTCGAGGCGAAGCACAGCACGCCAAATAATATATTTTCCTTGTTAATAAATGAAACAGCTCTCGCTTAACTGAACCAAGGTGAAGCAAGTGGAGGCTTCTGCTGGCAAGTTGCTTGCAGAGAATATTTCATCTTCCATGAGCGGAGTTTCATTATCGGTATCAATCATGTCATGTCAGAAGTCTTCAAGCTAATCAAGGTCATTGCTAATTCTGTAACATCGGTATTTATTAGCAGTAAATCATTGATTGTGCTTTTATACCTTTTCTCTGCAGCAATGGATGAGGAAAAGCTTATTATTTTGGTACAAATATACCTTTTTGTTTGATAAATGCCATAAATTATACAGTAATAATAGCTAAGGGATAATGCTTAGGAGCAAACAGCTGCAGAAACTGGAAATGTTTCAGATAAATGAATATAAAACTTATCATTCAAGAAAGAGCTCCATGGAATTACGACATATTTAATTGATTTTATATTGCACATTTTATTAAATACAAGAAAAATGTATAATCATAGCAGAACAATCACACTTCATAAGGGTTTGTGCAGCGACTTGGTCACACACAGGTGTGAAAATTGTTAGACTCAAATGCATTTCTTATGGTAAAATGGGTGTGAGATTTGAACTTCAAAATAGTTTATAACCCTAAAATAAATTAACACTTTCCATTAATGTGCATCCACTGTTCATCACTGTAAATATTTATTTTCCTACACTAACAACTCCAAATGATCGTTTTTGTTATGAACAGTTTTTTCTAGACTGATAAGGAATAGATACCCATGATGAACAAATAATATTTAATTTTCACTTATGGTCTGAATTATTTACAGAAAATACTGAGTTGATGACCGTCTACATAGCACAGTTGGTAGCACACTAGCCTCCGACACGGAGGACCCGGGTTCGATCCCCAGTATAAGCATGGGGATTTTCCCTGCACTGGGAGGTCTGGTATGGGATGGGATGCACTCAGCCTCCTTAGGTCCCGGAGGGGCCAATTGAGGAGCTACTGGAGGGAGAAGTAGCGACCCCAGATTGTGAAGGGTGCATAACTGGCCGGGAGGGTTCAGGTGCAGTGGCTAGGCGGCAAGCCTTGGCCCTTCATAGGCTGTTGCGTTGGGGTTTAGTTTTACTTTTAGTACTGAGTTGATGCATTTTTGACAACAGACATCAAAAATATACTTTAATGTGCTTATTTTACAGAGAAAAGACATTAGTGTGTACATTTCCATGTGCCTAGGACTATAAATTAAAATTTGACAGATCTATAGTTTTAGTTTACTTTTTAATATAGACAGACACCAACCTGTTTCATCGAAAATGCTGTAAGCTATTTATTACACTTAACCGTCAATATTTAACAGACATAAGCTTATAACAATATGGAAATGTTAGATAAATAAAACCCTACTGGAGTCTAACACTTACACCTCTAAAACTCTGAATCACTTTATAATGAATGAACAAAAGTTTCAAAAGTATCTATGCATGTATACTTAATTGGGCATCTAATTAAAAAATCTGATGTGTTGCACTCACATGACTTTCTCTACTCTTGTGCTAACCATTCTTACAAACTCTTATACCTCTATGTTGTTTGTGTTAGTTAAGATAAGCATTTGTACAAATTATCTTATTGCTTATTTCCTTGTAAGTGAAAGGGGAATATTAGAATACACTAGGCTGTGAGCGATAGTAAAATCTTTTAAAGCTTTGAGATCCTGTTCTCCCGGCATGCTTAACATATAAAAAAATGAACAATGATGTTCCATTTCACGAAAGTTTCAAGTTTTCAAAATCTGACATAAATAACAAGGAATATCTCCAAAATGGTTCACTCTACAAACAAATTTTTTCAGACATAAATTGTGTTTTTTTAGTGAGATCTACATCTTATGTATATTAAGAATTTGTTTATCTCTTACGGTTTACAAGTTATACAAAAGTCATCCAGAGTAAACAGGACTACATAGGCTATAGCCAGAAAATTCAAAATATACATTTCATTGGTCATAAAAATATCTTAAACATATGACATTTTAATCAAAATCATTAGAGCCATTTTCAAGAATATCAAAATTTTTGAAAAATTTTCCTTGTAAAGGGTAATTTAGGGTGGGGCTATTTTCTTCAAAATGTTCGTGTTGCATCCTTGAAAGACATTAAACTTAAATATCAACTTTGGTTTGTAACCGACTTTTTGTTTTTGAATTATGCTGTCCACAGGCTGACAGACACACAGACTGACACACACACATACAGATCTTTTTCTAAAAACGCTTTCTTTGGATTCAGGGGGTCTCAAAACATATATTTCTGGTGAAATCTCGACATCAAATTTTTGGGTGGAATACAATACTTCTACTTATCAGTAGAGAAAGCAAAAATAGCAGTTAATCTTCTATTATGATATAAAACAGCATAATTGTTTCAAATCATATTACAAAAGCCTAAATGTGAAATAATATCACTAATAATGATGATGATGATAGTGGTGGTGGTGGCGGCGGCGATGGTGATGATGATGTTGATAGAAATGTTTCTCAACATCATGGAATATCTGCTGGAACTTCATTGTTCATTCTAAAGTATACTTTGAACTTATCTTCATCATGCAAGACAGTGTGAAAAATTCACCCTTTATATTGCTGGATGAATTTATACCATGCACCCAGAAACTTCCATTTTGCCTACACTCCTCTTTTTCTGCTACTTCACAAATTAGCACTTACACCCTTGTTCAATTTTTCTACTGTCTCACCAGAGTTAATAATAAATGTAATAAAGAAGTTAAAAGTGAAAACTTCAAAAGGCTGGGATGAACTACCCCCATTCCTTATTAAGGAAATAAAACAAGAAGTAAGTATGCCGCTTAGCAAAATAATTAAGCAGTCCTTATCCTTGGGTATTTTTCCAGACCGAATGAAGTATGCAGTAGTAACATCTGTACATAAAGGAGGAAATATGGAACCAAAAAATTTTCGGCCAACCTCGATTCTCCCAACTTTTTCAATCATATTTGAAGAAAAAATTGTTCATGTTCAACTAATTGTACCTGGAGCATTATTCCAAATTAATAATTCCAGCATGGTTTTAGAGAAAAATGCTCAACAATACCTTCTCTAATAAATCTAGTTAATGATGCTTCACAAATGTTAGATGAAAAACAACATACAGCCATTCTCATATGTGATACCTCGAAAGCTTTCGACTGAGTAAGTCATGACATATTATTAAATAAATTAGAATTTCACAGCATAAAGAATACAGCATTAGCCTGGTTTCAAAACTATTTAAAAGACCGCAAACAGAGGGTAATAATCAGTAATCCTGTGAGAGCAGCCCAGTCAGATTGGAAAAGAATAAAAACAGGAGTTCCTCAAGGGAGTGTGTTGGGTCCTTTATTATATATATTGTACACAAATGATCTCCAAAAATGTGTAAATTATAAAACAGTCATGCATGCAGATGATACCTCTATTTTACTAAAAAGCATAAACAATGAAGACCTGCAACAAAATGCAAGAGATACACTCAAATCACTTAAAGAAATGGTTCGGCAGCAATGGTTTGAAACTAAACACCTCAAAAACGTGCATTATGCACCTGGGTACTCGTGAAAAACCGCATGAAAACAATCTACCAATAAACCATACAGATACGGCAAACATATTAGGAGTCTATGTAAACAAACAGTTAAAGTGGGAATTTTTTATTTTTATTTTTATTTATTTTTTTTTTTTTTTAAGTTAACGTCCTCCAACATTGCGTCATATCGGACGGTGAGTGAATGAAACGGGTGAAATGATGCTCAAATGAGCCCGAGGTCCATGGAGCTTTAAGTTACCCGACATTCGTCTTCTCAGGATAAGGGAAAACCTCGGAAAAAACCTTACCCGGATAACTTACCCTAAGCGAGATTTGAACTCGCGACCTCTTGAACGTGAGGCAGACACGCTAACCATCACGCTATCGAGGCGGGCTTAAAGTGGGAAGATCATATACATTACATAAATAAGAAATCAAACAGTGCTTGTTTCAGTATGCGCTGCATAGCTCAGATTACCAATTTGGAAACCAGAAAAATTGTACATTTTAGTTACTTTCACTCTATAATGACCTATGGAATCATACTATGGAGCAGCTCAGTGGGGTGGGATGCCATTTTTAAATGCCAGAAAAGAATCATACGCATAATGTCACAGGTTGGACCAAAAGAATCGTGTACAAATCTATTTAAAAAGCTTAAAATACTAAAGTTACTGGCACAATATCTTTATGAGTTACTTAAATTATGATAAATTGTATAACTCACAATATCAGCACTGTCATCGAACTAGAACAAAAAGTAATCTGAAACCACTTATGCATAGATTAACATACGAAAAAACTCTACTCTACGCAGGAAGGAAGGCCTATAACAGACTGCCAACCCAACTGAAAACCATAAAGAACGAAGGATTATTTAATAAGAAATTGAAGAACTTACTATTAGACAGGGCCTATTATTCAGTAGCCGAATACATGTGTGATAGTATATAACCTTAATAATAGTACCTTAATTTTGTAAATAGTGATATTTAGATACATGTGGCTTCCACTGTTAGTATTGTATTTTCCCAATTACTGTAACCTAGTTTATAATCTTATTGTAAATATGTGTAACAATTTTTGTTTTGTCAATGTAGTTTTCACAATCTGACGAATCACCCGTTTACAGAGCTCTTGCTCATTTTGTATGTAAGCTTTGTGACAATAAAGCATCTTATCTTATCTTACAACCAAGCAATCCATCGTGTTGATTGACAATGACTGACCTTAGCACATCAACTCCGCAGTGCATCTCACTTCCAATAGATATGAGCGAGTTGGTTCTGTTCAGCGTGCTGCACCTCCAAATGTGAGCCTACCTTTCAGCTACCTCCCTTGGTGCTGATTGGTAAGCCTAATCAATCTTTACACAACATTCTGTATATGCGGTCTTATTTTAGGAAGGGGGTTAAATCTGAACCTCCAGCTGTCATGTTATACAAAATTGCACTCCTTTATAAATTTTTCCAATTTGTTTTATGAAATTGTCACTCACCCCCCCCCCCCCTCACCCCCCCCCCCCCCCCTTAATCTCTATGCTAAGGCTTTTCTGTTTACTGTACTGAATGTTTTTTCAAAACTGACATAAGACATGCATACTCTTCCTGTTTTCTTACTCAGTTATCAGTTGTCTTTATTATGAATATAATATCTATTTTTGTTTCTCTTTCTTAAAACCTGCTTGAAATTCGGCCAGTTCCCTTCCTTATTCTGCCATCTTTCTGCTAATATTCCTGTGTAAAATTTCCCTAATATAGATAGACTTATTTCCCTATAATTCCCTGGTTTGTTTACTTATGTATAAGCATCATACTTATTTTCCAGCTTTCTGGCATATCTTTATTTTCCTTAATAACTTTGTCACTACTTTAATACCATTTTGTTTTACTATACTTTCTCAAAATTTTCCTGTAACCCCATTTGTTCCCAGCATCTTATTCCTTTTTTATGATCTTTATTTGTTTTACTTCCAATGTTGTAATTTGTCCATAAAGCTTGCCATTTATGACTAATCTTTGTTCTACCTCTCTTAGAACTAGTTTTCCCTATCTTCCTTTCCTAAACAGTTTCCTGAAATATCTTAGCCATTCACTTGCTGTAATTTAATTTTTTGTCTCTCCTTTTTTGTCCAACCTTTTCACTACTTTTCATAATTTACTATACAGTAGAACCTCTGTTATCTGAAACACTTTTAACCGAAATACCGTTTAACCAAAATGACCAACCGAAAAAAAATTGCATTGTTTTTATTGCATTATATTTTACACATATAGTAAACTATATTTTGTTGTGTTAAAAATAAACGGAATTTCTGTTGTATGAAATTTAGCACAGTGCTGTATACAGCGAGTGAAAAAGGGAATTTCCGAACCGAAATATTCAATGCCTTGGAGGTAAGTACAATTTCACAACACCGTATACAGTATGGGTTACAAAGTTAGCATAAAATTCTTGCATAAATACCAGTTTTCTTACAAATTTTTTTGTACATTTTCAGATAGCATTACAGTTCGTCGAAAGATGTGACGAATCAAAGCCTTCTGACATTTTGCTAATGAAACAGTGGTGTGACATCGCGGCTAGAAAACCTCTCGAAAAGAAATGACAAAAGAAAATATTATTTTTTCCGAAAAAGTAGTATTGTCCTGTGATTATAAACTAATAAAAATACATTAATCATTATCTGAAATTTTTTTTATCCTAAACCTCCTTTCCCCCCTTTGTTTTGGTTAAGAGAGGTTTTACTGTATCTTCCTTCAATGGTTCCCTTTAGATCTTTTTGCTAAATTTTCTTGCCATTCTTTTCTCTTTGCCTCTAGTAGGCAATTGCCAAGTAGGCCTCTAGTAGGCAATCAGGTTTTGGATATCACATTTTTCTTCCAATCTGCATCTATCTGGTACAGGCCACGCATTTGTTCTTGAGAATGACCTGCAAAGAAGCTAGCCTGCCCTCAAAAACACGTCAGCAAAATAGTTTGTTATAACAGTATACAGCTCTACCTCTCCATTGCAATTGTGAATACAGTTGACTACAAAAATTCTGTGTGGTACAGATGTATGTATGCAAATGTTTTAATGAATGCTAGTTAACTGCTAGTTACTAACATGACAATGTCTCCGATAGTGTCAACAATAAAAGCAAAATCTCCACATAGGCCAAGTCATATTTATATAAAGCTTTCGACTGTGTGGATAAAAAAAAATACTAATGAACAAACTGTCAGTCCTGGGGATTAGAGGTCTGGGACATAAATTAATAGAATCCTACATGACAAACCAAAAACAATGCGTAGCTGTGAATTCGACAAATGGTGTTGCTATATCAACTACAACGGAATTGACACATGGGGTCCATCAGGGATCAATTCTCGGTCCACTTTTGTTTATCTTATACATGCACGATATAACTGACTACCTAAAGGTAGAAAATTAGTACAATTTGCAGATGACACTAGCGTCACAGCCAGCCATTCTTCTAGCCTAATGCTGGAAGAAAACCTAAGTGAAATAGCTATCAAACTATTGCAGTACTTCTCAATGCTAAACTTAAGTATAAACCCAACTAAATGTGAACTGATAACATTCGGTAGCAAAACACTTAATACGCCTCTACAATTGTATATTGACAACAAATCAGTAAATAGTGTTGACAAGGTAGAGCTACCTGGTGTCACACTGGATAAAACACTATCGTTTACACCGCATACAGACAAATTAGCATTAAAAATAAGCAAAGATTTATTTCTTCTTAAAGTGTCTAAAGAACTATGTCCCAGCAGCAAGTAATAGGATAATTTATTTCTCTCTCATTCAGTCACACATGTCATATGGTATAGAAATATGGGACAATACTTCAAAATTAAACCAAAATAGAATATTTACTTTACAGAAAAAAGCAATCAGATAGATTTCAAACTTAAAAACGCAAGACTCATGTAGAGAAGCTTTCCATCAGCATAAAATGACGCTACCTAGCCTGTATATTTATAAAACTATACTATACATGATAAAATACAAATTTGCGATGCAAACAAATTCAGACATACATGACCACAACACAAGAAATAAGAATGATTTGTCTATTACAATGCACAGACTGAGTCAGTTTGAAAAGCTGCCTAGTTACGCTGGTGCAAAATTCTACAATGGACTGCCAGCAGAAATTAAAAGGTGTGAAAACTACACTAAATTCAAATCTGCTTTACAAACTTTAGTTAATAATGTGTTCTATTCATTAGAGGAATTTTTAAATAGGTTGAAAGTTCAGTAATCAAAAGTCAATGTTAGGTACTTATTTTGTAATCTGTTAATATTTCATTGTGCATAGTCTCTACTACTTGGTTAATCAGTTCTTTGTATATTATTATTATCATTATCACTATCACTATCAATATCATTATCATTATCATTATCATTATCATTATCATTATCATTATCATTATCATTATCATTATCATTATCATTATCATTATCATTATCATTATCATTATCATTATCATTATCATTATCATTATCATTATTATTATTATTTTGTTACTTTGTCTTTGCTACTTATATGTACTTGTTTACCTTTGACTGAATTCAATCGTGTATTACACCATATTGAATTGCAATAAATAAATAAAAATATTATTGGTAATGTTTATGAGTATATGAAGGAAGAAGCCAAACATAATGATTTTCTCCAGTATATTCTAAAGAAATTGAAAAGGTGCAGGAAAGAGTTGCTACAGCCATCAAGATATCACACAGTTCAGTTCACAGAATTGTGGGAGAAAAATATAAGCATAAAGAGAAAGGAACTTTCTTTGGTACCCCAGGAAAGGAGCACAGAGTACCAAAAAGAATTACAAAATTCATAATTTCGACAAGTGGGTGATTTGATGCACTATATACAATTTCTAATGTTTGTAAATTGCGAGGATTGCACGGTATAATAATAATAATAAAAAAAAAATAGTACATGTAGGTGATTCGAACCACCTTCACAGCAGACAGATTACTTCGGAGTCTTGCGCCCGTTCCAACTGAGCTACCTAGTAACGTGTGAGCTAAACATTCCGTTTCAGATGTAATATTCGCTGGTTCCAGTGAACATTTGCAGAAGTGCAAACGTCAGCTGTCTAATTATGAATATATTAAAAAGCGATGTGATAACATCTATATTAGTACTAATTTCATCGAATGTTTAACATCCATTTAAATATGCGGGTGGAACCTGGTAATGGGGTCGATGTTTTCATGTTGGACTATAAAATGCAGATTGCATAAAACTCGAGAATAAGGGGCAGCTGACTCACCTGTTTGATTCTGTACGTATGCATTCCCATTTTGATTTTATTTTTAACTTGCCAAGAAATTAAATATGAGGGAAGGCAACATATTATTTTCTGTGCTGTTGCTTGAATTTCTTAGGTTGACTGTAAAGGTTTATTTCTTCAAAATAAATACCTATATATATTTTCATTTGAAAATGTCTCTGATTTTAACTGTACAGATTAGATACATATATAGATCTAACACATAAATTACAATAACTGTAATACAATACGTATAATACAAAACTTGGCCGGCTTCTTAACCTGATGCAGACTGCTGGAATGTGGACTTGTGTTGGAGATTGCAGTGTTGTTGTCCTCTGGTATGTCTTCGAGGAATTTCTTGCTGAGGCTGTCACTTTGGGGCAGCTCAAAGTTGAAGACTGTATTTTTCAGAACAAATAGATTCTCCCAGGCTGTTAGTTGTTTCGCGATAGAGATGCTTTTTAACAATGTAGGTTGAGGATTGATTTTTTTGGTTTCTAACCAAAAATGCACTGCTACTGTCGATTTTTCCACTTGTTTATACTAATTTCTCTATAAAATCTTAACCCCTAACATGCTGACCTGTCATGGCATGTAATACGTCCTCTGATTGGTAATCAGAGGATATGGTCGGTGAATTTATTTTCATAATTCTCCCGGTCAGGTCGGTGAGACCCGTAAACCGACGACAGGTGTGGTCCTCCAGACATTCTGGGGGTTGTGAAAGAGCCATGTGACCGCCAAAACATAAAAATATGGTGCGCTCTAAAAAGTGGTTACTATTACTGCTATTGCTTTCTTCAATATCATCAATGAAAAATATGGGACAGCAAGAGGATTAATGACTTCATTGTCAGAAATCCAGCATTAGCTAACAACATACAATTTCTATGCTCTCCAGGTTGCCAACATTTAAAAGTAAAATTATCGTACCAGCCACTCAAAATTATAGATTTAGATTCAAAATCATTGTGCATCATAAACAAAATGCACAACAAAAATATCAGTATAACACTTATGAAAATGTAATGGTAATGATGTTTATGATATCCACTTAAAGACTGATGACCTCAACCAGTATTACAACTTCATCACTTATGTTTCTCGCACTATTCTTCTGAAAGCTCATCTTCCTCAACTGTTGCAGCATAATACAACTTTGTTGTTCAGATAAACCTTAACATCTTCTCAGTGACTTGCAGATTTTCAGATCTACCACATTCTTTCATAAGCTGAGATGACAGAATAAGTTCACTTACCTAGTGCCAATCTGTTTCTAACTTTGATATTTATTAAGCACAGTTTAGAAAAAAAAAAAACACTCTCACATGAAGCGCTTCTGTGGGGCAAACGAAATTACTGATAATGCAAACGCTGTTAGTTCTTTGAAATCAGTATTTCCACCAAGGTGACACATGTGTTTAACAGCAGTCCAGAAACTGTCAGGTTCAGGCATGTTTTTTACTTTACATGGGATATCACTTATTCAGAGTTTTCTCTATTGATCATCAATTTTCTGAACAGTTCCTTCTTCATTGAGATTACCAGATCTGGGCACACTGGCAACAAGAGGACAAAGGGTAGGAGGCTTAGTAGGGTTGGAAACGGTTGTCTTACAGGGTAGGAAGCATAGTAGGGCTGGAAACGGTTGTCTTAGAGGGTTGAAGGCAGGCTATGAGGGCAAAAGTGGTGTTGCTATTTGTAATTAGTTTCATTTTGCTGGTGTGACAAACCAGTTAAAATGAAATTTCGCTGGTATCAAACTATCATACATTCAAATTATTGTAAGGGTTGGCAATGTGTACAAACATTAAAATTATTGTATGCCCCCATTAATTATTGTACGAGATGGCAACCCTGATGTTCTCTACTCTTGCTAATTTCTTGGCTTCTTTCAGGCTATCCCTATGCATTACTTTCCCTCTTCCCTTTTCCCCTCTCAACACTAGCACTCCTTGCTTTCTTGTCTTCCCTACATCCACATCCACCTCTTGCTTATCTCAATCCTTTTTGCTTTCCTTCATCCTTTATCTACTGCTTACTTCTACAACTTCTCTAATTGGTTTCCTGATTCGAATCCCTGCTTGTTTCATGTGCAACTCCTTATGTCTTCTCCTTGCTGCTCCTGTCTCTTGTGTCAACATGTTTTGTTCCTGCTGTGCTGTTGACCTGTCATTTCCTCTTGCTCTTTCATGTAATTGCTGACATCTGTACATTTTTTTCCTTTTCATTCCTTCTATACCGCTTGCAAAAGTTAAAGGCATGTGAACGCTGGCCAATGCTCAAGCAGAGCGCTGTTGCCAAGCGTAGTGCATGTACGGCAGAGGTTCTGTACATAAGAACGCATGAGATGAGTGTACCACATTTGGCAGTGCTGGTAGGAGGGGCAAGCTTACGATTCGCTGGAGTCTGCAGTACGGCCCGCCTCCATATGCCTTTAACTTTTGCGAAGATTATAATGCTCATGTTCTGGTTTTCAACTTTAACAATCAATTGTAACCCTTTTAAAAGCCTTGTTCTCCTCTGTCCTCGCCTCTTTCATCTTCATGGTTAGTTCTTTCTTAAGTTTTTGCTCTTGCTTTACATGATGTTGTTCAATATAAATCTTTCATTCTCGTATTTCTTCCTTAGTATTCCTCATTTTATGCCCATCATTGTCAATTTTATTAATATTGGTCATGTTTCAGCCTCTTTCCCTATTTTATATGTATCCTTAATTTCCCATCAGTATACTTTGATTCCTAATTTATGCTCTATAATCACTTTATATCTTCCCGTCTTCAGTTTTGGCCCTCTCTTCCACTATATAATATGCAAGCTTTCTACATTGTTCTGCTTTATATTTTTTTAAATCATGTTGATTCTTCTTCTACGTTCATCTAGTTGTTCCGTCTCTTATCTTGATTCCTAGGTTGCGGGTTCAAATCCGGCCCACACAGATGGTATTTTAGTGTGCTACATGTCAGTAGATTTACTGGCATGTAAAAGAACTCCTGCGGGAAGAAATTCTAGCACACTAGTGATGCTATGATCCTGGCAATTGACAATTGTCGTTAAACAACAAAATAATTTTTTTTTAATTCTCTTCTCTTTGTACAACCATTGCTTCTTGTAATTGTTCCATGTTTCTGTCCATTCCCTTGCCTAGCCATTTTTCCATTCCTCCATTGATTTCACACCTGCTCCCATTCTGCTGGCCCTGAATTCTGTTCCACTCCTGCAATAATTAATAAGAGGCTATTATCAGTGTTGTCAGTATTTGTCGTTATCCTTGTTGCCCATTTTCTAACTTTTATATTCTGAATCTTCCGATCCTTCCCCTATACATCTGTATTCTATTCCAATCTCACTCGCTTCGTTCCCATATATCCAGCTCCTCCTGCTACCACTAACTCCCAAAATGGAAGGATTACAAAGGTCTTCATTTCCTATCAATGAAACATGAAGCTGCTGACATTACAGCAATACATAAGGTGTGACAAAGGAATGGTCAAACACCCAGAGGAGGAAAAGAAACCAAAATGTGTACTTGAGTGCCATAAGCAAATGGGAGATGTTAATTTGTAAGATCAGGTGAGAGCTTTCTTTGGTATAATGTGATGCACAGCTAAACATTTGTCTCTCTACTAGACATGTGTGTTTCATTGCATTTCACAAGATGATTCCTGAGAAAAAGATGAACTACAGACTTTAGATCCAATTTATGCTTCAAAATGTAACATTACCAGAGTTCAGTTTTAGAGGTAGACCATTTCATTGGAGACTGCAAGCTAAAATACAAATCCCTTTTGCAATGCACATTCCACCCACAGACAAGAAAGAAACAAAAATGGAATAAAAGGATGTGTTGTATGCTACAGTAGAGGAAAAAATAGCAAAAAGTGTAGTGTTGCCCTTTAAATTAGGCCATCAAAATGTCAGTCAATGCTTCAATGCTTCCAGTATCACATATGCAAAATTTCAAGAAGGAAGTTATGAGGTGTATCCAAAAAGGATCCCTGATGACTGATAAAGAGAACAAAAACACCAATAAGTAAGAAATATTTATTGGAATAATTACTTAGACTCACTGGCTACTTTTCAACATGGTCACCAACTAGATTTCCAACTAGAAATAAATGGGAACACCCTGAAAAAATTTGTGAGTATATAAACAATTTTTATTTAAACTTAACACAACAAAGTAGCAACAACATTATTAGAAATGTTGTAAAATCAACAATGTATATAAAACCTACATATGTACATGAAATTATCAAAATAATTGGTCTTCTGCATAGTAAAAGTACTTCAGGCTGGGATGAAATTAGTCCAATGTTACTAAAATACTGCAAGAATGAAATAGCAAAACCATTGGAACATCGTATCAATTTTTCTATACAGAAGGGAATATTTCCAGATTGTTTAAAGACGAGTATTGTAAGGCCTATCTATAAGAAAGGGGAGGAATTAGATATAAATAATTACAGGCCAATAACTCTAACCTCAGAGATTGGGAAAATATATGAGCGGGTTCTCTTAGGATGCTAGAATTTTTAAATAAGGAAAATGTATTTTGCCAATTTCAGCATGGATTTAGAAAGGGGTTTTCAACTACAACTGCTGTTATTGACTATGTCCATCAGGTCATAAGTTTATTAGAACAGAATAAAAAGGTAGGTAAATTATTTTTTGATAGTGTAAAGCATGATCTGCTACTTGATAAATTGGAAGCTTATGGAATAAAAGGAAAAGCCTATGAAATTTGTAAATCTTACTTGTTAGGTAGAAAACAGATAACTGAAATTCATGTTAAAAATGATACGTGTCTGTCAAAGGTGAAGTCAAAACAGGGAATAGTAAGATATGGGGTACCTCAAGGGTCAGTTTTGGGTCCCTTAATGTTTTTATTATATGTTAATAATATTAATCATCCAAACAATGCCATCATAACATCATATGCGGATGACACTACAGAAAATTTTTGGGGGGCTTGTAATGTATCTTTAATTGAAACAATAGCTTTGGGTACCAATGAAATATTAAACTACTTTAGAATGAATAACCTCATATGCAACATGGATAAAACAAAATTTATGAAGTATGATCTCTCAAAACAAGAACAATTGGAACAATCACTTGTGATTGAGAATAAAAATTGTGACAAAATAGATGTGCATAAGTTCTTAGGAATATGGATAGACAGTGGGCTTACATGGGCACAACACATAGATGCTATAGGTACCAAAATTAGCAAATCTATTTATCTTTTAAGGTTTTTTAAACATATGTTAGGCAGTGAAGAATTAAAAATGATTTAGTACGGTGTAATCTATCCACATCTACATTATGGGATTGAGGTATGGGGAAGTGCAGCAAAGATGCATATGGATAAGTTATTGATCTTACAGAAGAAATGCATCAGAATTATTAGTAATTTAAAATTTAGGGAATCTGGTAGGAATGCATTTAAACAACACAAAATATCAGTCCAACAAAAAATAACGATATTCATGGATATAGTACAAGAAGTAGCATAAATTACCATAGATATATGTGTAATAAGCAAATTGTATTTAAAGATATAAGTGTAATAGGAACAATTTTGTACAACAAATTACCTCTAGAGATTAAAACTATAAGAAAATGTAACTTTCTCTTGATGAACTGTAAACATGTTTATGTAAATATCTGTATGTGTAAATGTAGGTAAATATTTCATTTTGACAATGTCTGAAGCTTGTATACAAGTCTATAGGCAATAAAGAATTATTATTATTATTATTATTTATTATTGTTATTATTTGTGAGGCATTTATCATAACGGTGGACCTTTAATTGTAATACCAAGTCATAGGATTCTGCAGCCAATGTCCGCAGCCACAAAGTCACTTCATTCTGCACCTCAGCATCACTGTGAAAATGTTTTCCTGCCAGAAAATGCTTCATGAGATGGAAGAGATAAAAGTCACTTGGAGCAAGGTCAGGGCTGTAGGGTGGATGTTCGAAGACCTCCCATCCAAACTTATTCAACACATTTTGTGTGGCGTTGGCTGTATGGGGTCTTGCATTGCCATGCACAAGCGTAATGCCTCTTGTCTACATTCCGCATCTCTTGTTCTGGATTGCCTGCCTGAATTGATGCAACATCTGGCAATATTGATCAGCATTTATGGTCTTCCCTTGTGGTAAAAATTCACACAAGAGGACACCACGTCAATCCCAGAAGACAGTGCACATTATTTTTTTGGCAGACATTGTCTGCTTGAGTTTGGTCTTCACTGTGCCTCCAATGCACTGGTTAATGTTTTGTCTCTGGCGTGGCATGTGCCACCAATGTTTCATCCCCAGTGACAATATTATCGAGAAACTGGTCACCTTCCAGTGTGTATCGCTGTAGGAATGTCAATGCTGCGGCCAGACGTTAGGTTTTGTGTTCATCTGTCAGTTGTCTAGGCACCCATGTTGCACACACTTTGTAAAAACCAAGCCATCAGGAGACAATTTCGTGCAAAAGCGAACGAGACATCTGGGGAAACTGACAAGAGAGTTCTGAAATTGTGAAGCGCCGGTTCTGCACACATTCCAACACTTCTGACATCACCAGGGATGGTCGGCCATTACAGTCTTCGTCATGAATATTGGCTCTTCCTCCCGTGAATTGTCTGCACCATTGTCTTACCATACTGTCACCACACATAATGTCCTGTCCATACATGTGACATGACTGCCTTTGTAGCACAGTTGGTAGCATGCTTGCCTCTGGCGCAGAGGACCCAGGATCGATCCCCAGTACCAGCATGGGGATTTTCCCCCACTGGGAGGTCTGGCACGGGGTGCACTCAGCCTCGTTAGGTTCCAGGGGGACCAAACGAGGAGCTACTTGATGGAGAAGTAGCACCCCAGGTCACAAAGGCTGTATAACTGGCCGGGAGGGCTCGGGACGCTGACCACATCCCACCCTCCAGTACTGCACACCACCAATGATGCCTGTAGTGGGCAGAGGTAGAGGACGCAGCAGCTGGGCGGCAAGCCTTGGCTCTTCATGGGCTGTTGCGCTAGGGGTTTTATACACGTAACACAATTGACGATGGATCTCTGCTGGAGATTGCTTTTGTGCATGCAAAAATCGGATGACTGCACAAACATTTGGTGGGAGACAATATCGGAGCAGCCATTTCCGTCATGAAACTGAAACTTTACTCTCTTCTCCTGCACAAGCACATTCCTATCCGACTGGTGCTGCCATCTCTGGACATGATCAGGACTTACTTTCTGGATGCACCTCGTATATTGGTCAATTTTAAATTAATTTTAGCCTTTACAATACACTTGCACAGCTGTACAGAGATTTAAATCAGATTTCTGAGGTAGCCATGGGGGTATTTAAATAAGACACCAATGGGTGAAGGAAATTCTTAAGCTCCCACAAGAATGAGGAGGGGACTGCGTACAAAAATTAATAAAATCTATAAAACAAAAGAGAGAGAAGGTACTTTTTTTTCAATATAAAATAATATGCAATATTTATAGAAAATTGTTGCTCTTAACTTCCACTGTGGACTAAGTCAATAGAAATTATGCCACTTTTCTTGAAAAGTACAAAATCCAAGGAACAGAAATAATAGAACAGAAATGATGATTGGCCATGGTAGGACTCCTAAATTTTTTCACCTGAGAAAAACAAGGAAAAAATATGATCCCTAGGGCCTAGATTTTATATACCAATTTCAGAAATATGTATATAAATATTGTGGCAACCGCTGGCAGCTGGTGCACATAAAAGGGCGCTCAGGATCAAGCTACCTCACACCACTTGGCACTGCATGCATCAAAGGCCTTGAGCCACTGCTTGGGAATACAAATGTGACTGGCAGCAATCAGCATGGCAGAACAAAGGAGTTTCCAGAGTGTTTCCGAAACCTGGACTGCCAGCTTATTTGTGATAGCTTCTAAAATAAAAAGTAGTCTTAGGCATGAGTCGTCACATCAAGTTGTAGTTTTGTGATCAGGACATGAGTGTTGAACAAGACAGCTGTTAGCAGTGTGCAAGTACAATGAGCACCAAAGACAATCTCACGGCTCCTCTGGTCCATGTCACATTATTCATTGTTGCAGGAAGCCATAGCCATTTCTTTGGCTGTTTCAGGCCACGGTGCAAGGGTACATTGCCTAAATTAACCAATGAAATGGCCATGGCTTCATACTATGATAAATGACAGACTGAAAGCACAGTGAGATTATCTTTGGCAGTCATTGTACAGTCATTGAGAGAACTGTATGCATTGACAGACTAATTTTTTATTATTATTATTATTATTATTATTATTATTATTATTATTATTATTATTAATGTCCTCATAGTGTCCTTTCAGATGGTGAATGAATGAAATGATGCTCAAATGAGCCCGAGGTCCATAGAGCTTTAAGTTACCCGACATTCATCTTCTCAGGATAAGGGAAAACCTTGAAAAAAACCTTATCTGGATAACTCAACCTAAGCGAGATTTGAACTCACAACCTCTTGATCGTGATGCAGACATCCTATGACCACATTACAGAGGTGGGGAAATGGGAAAATACAGTGTAGACATTGTCGTGTCAGAGCTATTTGTTTTGAGTGTAATCATCATAACGCCAAAGCCAGTTGTTTGTGAGACAGAGAAAGTGAGGGTCAACAATTACCAGAAATAAAGGAAGCAAAGTATTTAGGAGTTACATTTGATACCAAACTTACATGGACCAAACAAATAGAAAATGTAATACTAAGAGCAGAGAGGCGCCTTTCACTGTTAAAACGTCTAACAGGAATGAAGTGGGGATGTTCCAGAGCAACGCTTAACACAACATACAATGTATACATAAAACCATTATTTACTTACTGCAGCGAAGTTCTTGTAACAGCAAACACAAAAAAAAAAATTCAAATCTTTCAAAACCAAAGTCTGAGATTAATTACAGGTGCTATCAAAACCACACCAATAGCAGCTATGGAAATACTAACCAACCAATGCACCATTGAATATGAAATAGAAAAAGCGGCTCTTATTCAACACGAAAAGTTGATCAGACTCCCATTCAATACATGGCACAAAAATTTTAAACATACACTAAAGACTCAGGAGAGCTTTCTTTCCAAAATTCAAGACATCAAGAAGGATGTACACCTTCCTAATTCAAAGAAAAACTTCATATCTAAAGTCGATCCAACACATACATTAGACATCACATATTATTTACACCTGACAGAAGAAGTTAAAAAAAGTGATACTCCAATTAGTGTTCTAAAATTATTGGCATTAGAGACAATCCATACTAGATTTCCAGAACATGAGTGGCTCCATATTTATACAGATGGATCATTGATATCAAACCAAGATGGAGCAGGTGCTGGAGTCACATGTCACCTCTTCTCCTATTACAAATCTTTAAGTTATGGAACTACTAACTTTGATGGAGAAATTGAAGCAATTCGAATGGCCCTACAAAATCTTTTGTACAGAATTTCACATTTTCAGCAAGCAGTTATTCTCTCAGATTCCAGGGCAGCAATTATAGCAATTACTTCCAAGTTGTCACCAAAAAACCAAACTATTATAGAATGAGAGGTAGAACTGGAACTTAAAAATTCAATGCCACAACTGGGATTTGAACCACAGACCTTCCGCTTACCGGGCAGATGCTCTAACAGTTCTACCTCTCAAACTTTGCTCACACACAGCTTGTGTGTTTAAAAACACCAACAGTAAGTTTGTTGGCATAAATAAATAGCTATTATAGAATGTTGGAAGATGCTTAGTCATCTAACAGCACTTCAAAAACACCTAGTCTTCCAAATGGATACCGGCTCACTGTGGACTGAGTGGTAATGAGAAAGCTGATTTTCTTACAAAAAAGGGTACCAGTGGTGTACAAAAATCTATAGTTAATCTACCATTTTATGCAGCTAAAAGATTAGTCAACTCTGAATTCAAAAAAATTATTGCAAAATATTACTATGAAAAATCAAAGAATAAAAGATGGGAACTACCAAACATTCAAACAGTGATTCCTGAGTATGCTCGAAAAACAGCAGTTGCAACCTTCAGGTTGATTACAGGACATGATTGTCTGGCAAAACATTTAAACAGAATTGGGATATATTCTTTACCACTCTGTCCTCTATGTGATCTGCAAGAGGAAATGGATCGAGACCACCTTCAAATATGCTCGGCCACTTCTAGTGCCCCATCCATCAGTGAAAAATATTGGAGAGCAAGAGGATTAATGACTTCATTGTCAGAAATCCAGCATTAGCTAACAACAACATTTGATCCACTGTTTCGACTGTTCCTATATATGAGGTGTAGGTATCTCAGCCTCACCAATATGTGTCCTGTGTAACGATCCAGCAGAAATGAACGAAGACCACTTGAAGACCTGTGAAGCATTAAGATCAGAAGAAACTACAGTTCAAAAGTATTGGAAAGCACGAATGCTAATGGCTTCATTGCCAGATGCAAGGCACTAGAAAACAACAACATATATGAGGTGTGAAGTGATGGACCCATGTTTCATCCATGGTTATGAACGAATGCAAAAACTCAGCTTTACTGTGGCAAAACATTGCCAAATACTCAACTCAACATCCTCACAACACTGCTTTGTTCCACTGTGAGCCATACCCATCTTGCATACAGCTTCCTGATGTCCAAATTTTTACCCAGTATGCAACATATAACACTTTTTGAAATGCCTGCGATGTCTGCTAGCTTGCTCACACCTTCACTCACTCCTTTTTGTAAGGAGCACACAAACCTTTTGGTTTCTAATTATTTACTGTATTATGTATGTCCTGTAATGGTCATCCAACACCATTTTGTAGATTTTCTTATAATTTCTGGCACGGTCACCCCAAATGGTCGACCACTGATTTGTTCGTCTTGGCATCCCATATGGCCTAGCCCAAACTTCACCACCCAATATTTTACTGTTGGAAACCAAGGAGCAGACTCCCTAGAGTAGAACCTGCTCAGTTTTAATATTAGGTGGACCAAGACCTTTCAAATCAAAGTATTGTATCACATAACTATGACCAGTTTTATCTGTTTACAAATTTGCTGAGAGCATTTATTATTATTGATAGCTGCCAAACAAATATTAAACAATGTGGCATCTTTAAACTTCAAAATTTAAGCTTTATAAGGTTGATACTTTCTACCAGTTATTTGTTCAAAACAACTATCTATACATTAGATTGGATACTTCTGGAACAGCTCTCACATCTTGACTCGTTAACATTCATTACCATTATTCCCTTTTTTAAATTTTGAACTAACTTCTTTTAAAATGAGCCCCATTTGTTTTTTATTTTTTTCATATTTATCCTTTTCTTCATAACCATTAGTAATTAGATTATGAACATAGGTGTGTGCATAGGGCAACCTATAAGTACACTACAATATAAACTTTAAAAAGCTACTGTGAACATATCACATCTAGCAGACAGACCTTTGGTTTAGTTTCAAAGCATGCACCTTTTTCTGTAAAGCAAATTTTTATACATTTAATTCAGGAACTTTTTTTAAAATTCCTTATAATTTACTATAAAATGTTCAACAATTGTACAGCTGCTAATACTGAAAAGTCTGCTTCAATGAAGTCCAAAACTATTTCAAAAAAGTTTTCCAATGTACTGGGGTAGGCCAAAAGTCGCGACCAGGTAATGTTTATATTGAAATAACTCACTTTCTGAAACCGAAAGCTAATTAAAAACTATTCATGGGTTGAGAGGAATAGTTTTCTGCTTCATATCCTTTTTGTTGCATTAATTTGGCATTGTTATGTTATAGAGGCAAGCCAGATTTTTTGCGGATTATTAGTTGATGTTATCAATGTGAAACACTATTTGTGTTGCAAGCAATGACTGATACAAGCATATATACGATTGAGGAATTGTTAGTGTGTGGGTTCATGAGAAAGAATGAGCTGGCAAAACATACGAAGAAATCAGTGAAAACTTCTTTCTTTGTTTCAATAAAGCAGCTCCCAGTGAAGTCAATCTCCGAAAACTGGAAAATAAGACTTTCTCAGCAGGCTCTGGATTGGATGCAAAATGCAGTGGAAGACCTAAAAAATATTGCAGTGATGATTTTAGCAATCTTGTCCAAATCAGTGGAACGTTCGCCAAAGAAATCAACAAGAAAACAATCAGCAGAAATGCAGATCCCAAGAACCTTGTTGCACCGTTGGATGAAAAATGAGGGTTATCGTCCATACAGGCCCACCACCATAAATGAATTAAGTGACAGGGATATGAAAACACGAGTGGTGCATGGCAAATGTTACTTTCTGCTTTTCCCACCTTAGCGGTTTGTTGTAATGTCTTGATGACTGACGAATGAGCCATGTATCTCAGCTCTCGTTCGTGTAATGTTTATGTGTGGGCCAAATATAACCCTCACTTCTTTGAAGAAATTCAACAACATCCTCCTCATGTCATGATGTGGGATGGTGTGACCAGTGAAACTATTGTCTGGCCATATTTCGTTCAAACCTGTGACTGGACAAGCGTACCTTGGAATGTCTCAATGGCTGGTTCCAGAACTTGACAGAGTTGGTATTCTTAACACCGTTCTTCAACAAGATGGAGCCCCAGGGCATTTCTGGGCTCCAATTTGAGAATGGTTAAGTACCAGCTTTCCTATATGGATTGGACGAGGTGGTCCTCTCATTTGGCCTCCAAGAGGCTCTGACCTGACAAAGTGTGACAACTGACTGTGGTCCTACTTAAAAGAAAATTTTGGAAAGATTCACATGGCTTCCGCTGAACAACTGAAGAGAGAGATCATCCACATCTTTAGAACTATCACCCTCAAAATGCTCAAGCGGGCAAGCAGACTGACATGGTAGCGCATTCAACTGTGCACTGAAAATGATGGTGAACACGTCAAAATATAAGATGTTTAATAATGATGCTGACTGGCCCAGTTATATTTATCTTTTCATATTTCCATTCCTTATTAGTGCAACAATCAATAACTAACGTTTCTACGTCACTTGTAAAAGCTTATTATTGCTACACAAACTTAGAAAATATCTGATCATGACTTTTGGCCCACCCCGTGCAGGCATTTCAATAAAATTTCACTAACTTAATAGATTTTATTAAAGAGTTTGTTACAGTACTTCATTGATCTGTACTATAACACAATGGCTGCTTTTCTGTGATGATACTGGAACACTTCAGTCGAAAATTACTCTTCCTTTTTAAAACTTGATGAACACACAGCATGAGTATTTAAATACATAACCTTAAACTGCTTTCCATTTCTTCCGTTTATCCTGTGGGATGATAATGAATAAATAACACACTCATTCAAGTATAATTTCATCACTTTTAATATTGTTTTTGTCAAATTCTTTTTTGTTTGTTTTTTCCTATTTACATGAAAAGACTGACAATCATACCACATCTTGATTCAGCAATGATGTAAAAAATGATTGTTCATCATTCAGATGAAAAAAAAAAAGTGATTTGTATATGTAAATTTCCGCTCACTCACATAGTATTATGCTTTTTATATCCACAGTGTCATACTGAGTTCAATTTCTTAAATTGTTCATCACTGTAATAAAATGGTGATGAAAAATCTTCGAACTACAGGATGTGCCACAACACATAGCACACTTACATGCATACACAATCATACATGCGCACGAGCACTCACATGCACACACAGACATTTCTGCACACAAAGGACATACATACACAAATTTGCTCACTCATATACATCTTGTAGATAAACACACTGACATTTGCAGGGGTGGCTAAACATAATATAAGTGTAGTCCCATTTAGGAGAATGGCATTTTAAATGGAGTAGTGTTCCCAATGTTGTTTCCAAATACAGGCTAAGTTTCTCTTGGTCCTCAGATAGTTCTCAAATGAGATGTACCAAATACAAATGCACCACCACCAAAATAATACTCAAGAAAACCTGGATTAATAGTTTTGAAATAAAAAAAATTGCATTTTAAAGTACTGCATCAAGGATCTTCATGCATAAATGTACGGCTGCTAAGCATTTCAATTTACAATCTACAATAATTTTATATATATATATATATACACAGAAAATTCTGCCTTAATAGCAGATTCGTATTCACATTTAATGCTATACGTCAATTATAAAGAAAATTATCCCTGAATTGCTGTGACACCATCAGTCAATGAAAAAACGTTCTTAAAAATAAGAATGTAAACCAGCACTGTTAAAATTTTACAATAGTTGCTGTTCTTTCATTCCTATTTCACTCTTAGGTACAAGTCTTGATTTCCAGATGTTTAACAGCCTGTAAGGTGTTATCTTTATCTTAATATTTGGTTTTGGGAAACATGTTTAAGGTAATACCATCAACATAAATTATTAAAAATAACCAAATCTGATTCTTATTTTGGAGTAATAAATACCAAGGTGATAAAGGGGAGGGTAATAAAGGACTTAGTGTATGCCTCATTCTTTGTAACAATAATATGAACAATGCAATATGTATCAAGTTATGGGGAATTACTATAACCAGACAGTGAAACTTGGCCACCAATGGGAGAGAGATGCATGACTTCAGGTCAACTGAGTTCTAGAGTACCATAGTATTGTTTACAATATGAGGGTGGGTCCTGCCCTGTTGCAGTTCTACATAAAAATCACAAATATGCCAAACTGTGTGTGATCAAGAATCTGTTGAAGGGAAGCAGTCCATCTGAAAATATTGAAGTACATAATCTGCACACGAAATATTTACACTTTGCCTCCATCACGTCAAATGACCTCGAGCTTAAATTCCAATAGATTAAACAGACAGAGTGTTTAAGTGAAACCTACAGGAGATTTACTTTTGAGACTTATAAAATATATTGTAGCACACTTTAATGCTAATTCTGCAACCATAAAAACATAACATGAAGAAGAAACAGACCCATAAGAAAAACTTAGGTCAATGTACACATTGTATTTCACAATGAACACTTCTGTTAAGAATACTGTAAGTACAAGTATCATATACATGTGTTCTATGTTTGTCACATAAAATGGAAGTACATATTTTGACTTGAAAATATACATATATAATTTTAAGTGTAAAAAGTGTACACAGTTAAACCTGCTTTACACATAATCCAGTTCTAAGTAATTCATATTTATACACAAAGTTTTGTAGGTCCTGGCAAAATGTAATTTGGAAACGTGTTAATAGAACCTTATTTGTATGCATGCATTTAAATGTAATTTGCTATTATACGTATTAAATTTCAGTGAAATACAACTGAATTTTACATAATTGTAATGAGCTTATGGCATATGTTATCTTAAAAAAAACTCAAGGCGTATTTTTGTTATCTCTGTCGACAAAGACAAACTGAGCAGATGGCTTTTGGCCATGGAAACAAAAGACAAAGACATTTGCTGATAGAACCAGCAGTTTTCAGCATAACAATGTTGTAGCAACAAACGAGAAATAAAGATAAAAATGTTTGACATCTGGTGTTTACTGATTAACACCGGTTTTGTCTTTCAGTTCTCAATTACTTTTCATCAACCATGAAGAACAGAAGAAGGAAATGTTATACACTAGATCTGAAAGTAAAATTCATACGAGAGGTAGAACTTAATCCCCACAAAACCAAGCCGAAATTGCTTCAGATTTATACAGTTATCAGTAACAAAATGAGGGTATGCACTTTAATGCAAGAAATATGAAATAAATCAAAGTAACTGAATTATAGTTCTAAATAATGTTCTCTTCGTGCATATATTTGTAAAATTTTACACATGTAGGTCCACTGTAAATTTTTTTTTTTTAAAAGAAAAGATATGATGTACTATCAAAATCTCATTTGTAAGTAATTCTGAATTACAAGTAATCTTCCCTCTTCCCCTTGATATACGCATAAATCAGGTTCAACTGTATTTATTATTCGTCAATTACACATATAAATTATTTCTCTGTATGAACGAAATAGCCAAACAAAATACGTGTGTTATGAAAATTACAGGCTTTTTTTTACTACTTGGCAAAGCTACAAGGCATATTGACCTTGGTGGTTGAGCACTGACATCACTTATTTTATTTATTACAAGAGCAAAATAATAGTAACTTGGCATATAATCAGTGATAAAACACAAATAAATGATCTGTCACACCTGCCGATATATGACACATTACGGTCCTGAAGATTTAATTGCACCTGAACAGAGTGTACATACACTGTCTCACCTTGTTTGTGCAATAACCTTGCATAAATATCTGGGCAGTTTCACATTCTTTCCAACACGCCTCATGGCTTTGCCAAGTAGTAAACATTTAGAAGAGTGAACAGTGAGTTGGATGTCGAGTGATGCATCACATTTATATCAGTTTATTTTGACTTGCAGCTGGCTCCCTCTGCACTGGTGATCCTGACAACCTGTGGTATGTTACACCTAACCTGCTTCATTGGTGCCCAAATTTTACTGCCTGATTATAACAAAACAACTTAAATGTAAACAATACAAAATGTAAAGACAAATATTACTATTAATTATGACTTGACAGTTTCAAGCGTGAGGCAGACACAAATGCTGCTGTTCTTTGGTAGTGTGCTACTGCACTCCTCCCACTCTCATAATACTTGTACAGAGCTGCCATAAACAGGAAAAATTAGTGCCTGGCAGTACTCTCTTAATCATTTCATTGCCACCAAAAACAGAAATAATTACAAATCCTGAGAGCTGCATAAAATGTTAGTACTGCTAATTTTTATTAATTTTTTATTGCTTTTGTTAGAAATATTACTTTCTCTCAGCAACTGCATAGTATATAATGAAGCATGTTATAGTACATGTTTAATGGATACCAAAATACATGCTTCAAACCTTCCACTCCCAACTGCTGATCAAAAAGTACTTTGCAAAGTATTTTATACAAGGATGATTTAAGGTCCTAATGGCAAGCTTGGACCTTCTTGTGAATCTTACATGTAAAATAATTTTGTATAAATTTTGCAATGCATGCAGAGCCAATAAATTAACTTCAACATTTATCCACCTTACAGAAGCCTAAAAATATACACTTATTTGATTCAGCAAAAGACAACTATGAAAAGATTATGTTTCACATTTTATATTACACTATTTTCTGAAATTAATTTAGGCTACCCATTTAAGATATCCAACTGCATGTTATATTTTAATTGAATGGAACATGCATGTTACCATGTGTTCAAACATAAGGCAGTTAATGCCATCTTGCATCAATAAAGGTGTCCACCTATAGGGTTGCCAATTTAGAAATTTTCCTACCAGATCTAGAGATTGTGAAAAACGTTTTAATTCAGAAATTCTAGTGCCTTTTATATGAACTAATAATAAAATTGGATATCCTCTTTTTCATCATTCTGCTCCAAGCTGTTATATTTCTTACTCAGACAGGCCCAAATGACCTCGTTGCCAGTGGGCCCTTAAACCTCACACACTCACTCTTACTCAAACAGACAAGTTTGTTTATATTTCTCATTTATAGAATGAACGTTGTTTAATGATGGCCGTCATGAGTCATAACTATAGTGCTGCCAAAATAAGAAAGTCACTTAGAGTACACAAACGCTCGTAGCGGCTGTAACCACATGACCACAGCAAATGCTCTGATTGGTTCCTGACCAAACCTCTCTGAGGAAGAAAACTAAATAAATCCACTTTTTAATGTTACTGCTGTTTTTTTTTTTTTTTTTTTTTTTTTTTTTTTTTTTTTTTTTTTTTTTTACACATTAGCAGTGTTGATGTTGATTGTTCTTAGGTCAGATTTACTACAACACCTTATACCAGCAGAGTTCTGTTTATACAGAGCCTCACTGCTACCCAATTGGGAATAAGTGCACTGTTTGACACTTGAACAACTGTGTTAAAACTGACAGCGCTGTGCTCCTACATAGGAGTCTGGAACATGTAGAGTATCTTGGTAACACAAAGTAACACAATTTCACCAAGTAATAGCTGTAACATTGTGTTAGACTTCATATTAATATAATGAAACCTTGTGTTAAGTTTAAAAAGACCTGATGTGTTAAAATCACATGACTTTCTCTACTCTTGTACAAACTATTCTTAAAGACGCTTATTCCTCTATTTCATGTTAACCGAGATAAACACTTGCAGAACTTATTACTAATTTTCTTGTAGATGCCTGGGGGAATATTGGAGTAAGTAGGCTTTAAGCATTAGCCACTTTAAAGCTGATCACTATGAGATGCCTTTAAAATGACATCTTTGGATGGCCAAGAGATAATAAGCATAATGCCATCACTGAGTTACTCGTGCACTGAATATTTTTAATATCATCAAATATATCATGATTTTGGCTAAGAGAACTGTAATCACTTTGTTCGTTTTCATTGCAATGGATTTCTAAAGATTATTTCTTAAGTTAAAGCTAGTTTGTTTATTACACTGCATTATGAAAAGTCTTAAAACATAAAAAGAAATGAACAGTAGGAAGAACTGAAACAGCATAACAAATAATAAATAGAAATTAAACTTAAAATGAAAGTCTTATATATTTGGTTGAATGGTAATTCCTTGAAGTTCAATGCACTGATGGACCCAAAATATATATATGATTTACCACAGATTTTTACATTCATAATTACATGTAACCAAACATTTCACGGTTATATCCTGCAAAAACCATATTCCTCGTGGTAACAAGCACTTATGATGAAAGGAAAAACAAGAAAAAAAAAATTAATAACAATTCCAATTAAAGAAAAGTAAAAGAGCTTGAAACTTGTAATAACAAGCAATATCTCGGAAGCGGTGAACTCCACAAAGAAAATGAATATGAAATAAATTCTGTGTTTTAATGAGACCTATATTTTCTTTTTATCCCAGTAACATTTGGTCTGTCTCCTACGGTTTACCAGTTATGCAGTCAAGAGTAAAGTCTGTTTGATCCACACATGCACACTTTTTTTTAACTATTTAGTTGTCTGCTACTGAAACGGAGTATTGAAATAAAATAAATATTTTGTTTGCTGACGCCACTTCAACTGTCAGTATATCAACACCACTGGTGAGCTGGAATTTTGTCCGGCAGGAGTTCTTTTACATGGCAGTAAATCAACTGACATGGGGCGTTACTTCAAAATAATTGGTCTTAGCCAGGTTTGAACCCTCAATCTTGGAATCAGTAAGCCAGCAGTTAACCAACTGAGCTACTCAACAAACGATCATTGCAGCACAGCCAAAAGTTCATCAGGTGTTCAGATATCATGTTTTGGTTACTACCTTTGCGAAAACTTGTTCACGGTTGTCTTTGGCATAACAAGATGCTAGCTAATAACTTACTGTAAAGGCTTGAAAAAATGCAAGAATTTAACATTATGTTAAACTTTCAACATAATGTTAGAGAACTTTTAACATTGGTTGCTGAAATTCGCCCGATTGTGTTATGTGATTTTATTAATTAATAAGTTTCCATTCCATATCTGCTTATAGAGTTTAAGATCAGATTCACCAATAGCTAGAACATATTAGTTCATCTTCTGCTTTCTTTGTATTTACAAGTACTTAGGTGCTTCAAAACTTAAGACTCACAGATTGAATTAAAATAATATAACCTGTCAGGTTTATTTTGTAATCTTATGTAGAGAATCAAATTTCTGCTTTGCAAATCAAAGGCAGTGATGATTGCACATTTCTCCTATGTATGTGTATGTTCTAGGTCAGGCATGGGGACTATGTGCCCACGCAGGTTCTATTGACTTTGCTGCCCCTTCACTCTCACAAAGTTTTCAGTTGTGTTGTAGGAAGTAACAGTACAGCGTGGTTATAGTAGTGTAAAAAGTCAACATGTCACAGCATAATAAATTGCTGTAACTTTCAAGAAGCTGGGAGCATGAGTATTTTGTTTTGTGAAATGAGAAAGTCCATTGACTCATCTGGTCAATTAATATTAAATATATTAGGCACTATAAACTAAATACTTATGAATGCTATTCTATGGTAGCCACAAAATTTGAAGGTGGCTGACAGTTTACATTACTGTTATTTTTCCTGTTGTACAAATAAATTTTGTAGGCACAAATAACATTTATATCACCAGCTGTACAGCATCATTTCACAGCATGTTTAACTACACAATACTGCAAGGCATGGCAAACCTATGATTGGATTTTGTGTTAAGCCAGCCGCCTTTAAATTTTGTGGCTACCACAATATTGTGGATAATCTCAAAAAATTCAAGATTAGGTTTTCAGATATATTAGCAATGGAGGACGAAATGTGTTTATTCAATAATCCCATTCCTTCAGGGCTGCTATAGCTCTCAATACTCTGCATTTAGGGCTAATTTGCTTGCAGATTAAAATGGCATTGAACTATATAAATCATTGATGAAAATTTCCCCATATCAGATGATTTTGCAGCACAAATGATGTCAATATTTTCATGTACTTACACAATCTGTAAACAATTTTTTTTTTGAAAACTTAACAAAGTACTGTGCCTACTGGTCTTAGAGAGGATCATCTTTTGTCAGTGTTATGTCTCCGTATCAACAGTATTGTACATACCTAATATAGATAAACTTGTTGGTAAAAACAATGCAGACATTCTGCAACACATAACTAACAAGAATTTAATACTTCACTTATATCACTTTTACGAGTATGATTTATACAAATTTAGTTAACAGAACTGCTTATTTACTTTAAATTTTGAATTAGGTGTTACACACATGTTCAGTGCAGTCGTTAATTCTGCACACCACCTAGATGCAGGTGAACACACAGCTGGTCAACTTCCTCTCGAGGTCAACGCTCAGTCTGATGGGCAAAAAGTGTAGTGGGTGAACTTTGTTATCTTTACCATCCCATAAGTCTCCCTATGCCTGTCCTAGGTGAACACCACAGCGAATCTTCTGCACTAGTGGCTGGAAGTACCTTGTACATTAAGTTCAATATTAAATATGCACTAAAATATGAGGATTTTGTTTGGAAAATAGCAGTTTTGAAGGCTATCAAGCAGGATAATTCTAACAGCATATCTTGGCAACCCTGTCCACCTATATTAGAAAACAAGATGTGTTTCTTCCAGCGGTTGTATATTAATCAGAACAATAATCCCTGCATACAGTGCACAATAAGCTTTTTTAAAAAATGTCTAAAAAGAACAAACAATATATTCATCACTTCATTCATTCACACTTCCGCCAAAACTTTGCCACCTCTGTACCAGGTGGCAGGCACATTACGTATGCTACATCAAGTTCATGTTAGAATTTTACAAGGAGAAAAAAATTCCACAGATATTCCTAATACATGTTACACATGCCAGCAATTACAGCACTTGTCATTAACTCTATGCAATAGTCATCCTCGTTCAGCCTCTTAACAGGCCTTTACTAACCCTGCTCTGCTCCTATTGTTTCGATGAATACATTTGGCTGGTGAAATTACGCGTTTTACAGCACTTCAACACAAGATGCAATGAGCATGAAACAAGGGCAGCAGTCCTTAATGGGAACTCAAAGTTGCTAAGTAGAGGATAACTCAGTTCCTAGAACGTACTGTCCTCGAAATCTTGAACATTCGTTTAATACAGCATTCTTATATTTCTCGCCAATAAGCATCACCTTTCACTATTTCTATCACTTTAGTTATGCACAGTAATTCATTTTTACATTTTATGGGTAATTACAAAACATATAACAGGTTCCTTTTTTTTTTCCTTTGCCATTTTTCACCAGTTCTTTCTATGGTCTATAGGAAGATGTCATATATATGCCAAAGACACAATGACATACAACTGATGTAATTTGAAGTATCTTCTTGTTCCTGTTGATGTATTTGTAGTTAATGTGCAATGCTAAAAACAAAGGCAATATTTTAAAAAGAAGTTAAGTTTCATCACCATTATTTAAAATGACCTATTCATTACCTCCAGCAGAAATCTCACATATAATAACAAATCCAAGTTTCCTAGAGGTTGACATCGGCCATTATAGTGCCCCATTTTCATAACACATATACAATGCATTACAATCTAATCATTAATTTGCAAGAGCAGACTAGAAGAGTCTAACATGCACAGCAATGCTACCTGCATCGTTTCCTTTTGCTCCCCAAGAACTAAAATATGAGACAAAAATTAAGATAATATAAAGGGGCAAAAACAGAGACAAAATATAATTATGATAAGAGATCAACCTCAAACATCAAATTACACAGAAAGTGTCCTTGTTTTTTTTTTTATCAGTCAAGTTAAATACAGTTCAACATTAACATATTATTGTTGTGGTACAAATATTGTTAATATATGAGACAAAAACAGAACATCACCACAATGGAGTGCAGCACTGGATGCAATATGAGGCGCCAACGAACGAACACATCTGTTTATTCAGATTTAACATTAATTATATATAAACATGCACAGAACAAACCCTTTAGTTTTCTCCCTCATTAAGGTACAAAAGCTTTTTATACATTAATCATATTGTGCTCAGCTCTGGGGGGTAGGGGACCTTGATAATTTGTTTTAAGAATGCCGAAAGAAGAAACAACACCTTTTTATATCACTTGCTCATTATTATAATGGATCCATATGCATCATTTTATTGAAAAAGAACTTTTAAATTTCTTTGCACAAAATCAAGTGAACCTTGCAGTCTTCTACACCAGCTCAAATACCTTTAAAACAGTTACTATATTTTGCCACAGGCAGCAGAGAGAAAATAAAATAAGTAGTGTCATGAATGGTTATATTTTGGTTTTCTTAACCTTACATCCGTAACATGCACACCAACATGTTTTCTTCAGTATTACTTCCGTTGTGAGCAGGCTGCAAAGCTTTTACTAATTATATTGTTGTTGTTGCACTTATATAGCTGCCTTTGGCTGCCACACACATAGCCAAAGGATTTTACTTTTGAAAAGGGCTGGTGCTTGTTTAACTTTCCCTTATTCAGGTTAAATATGCAATGCATTATTAAAACACAGCAAAATCCAGAGTGCAAGGAAAAATCCTAATTTGAACATTCCCCCTCTTGTTGGAGTTGGACCCGGTCTTTGGGTTTAAAACCATTTGACTATAAAAGCACTCAGCAAAACACTAGTTTGGACACTTACTACAGAATGCAAATAGCTGTATGACTACCAATCTGGCCCAGTAACATCCAATGGTCCCTCTGCTCAGCAGATAAGCAAAAGGTTGGGCTTTAAAACAGAGCAATTACTTATTTTACATTTTCTAGTACAATTTAATCAATGCTTGATAAAAAGGGATCTTTTTGTTTTTTATACATACGCATAACTTAAAACTGACATTAAACATTTAAAAAAGCTTAGTATTTACTGGCTTCTAATTTGGCATTAGCCTTCTGGTTTACAATCTCTATTTGATATTTAATACTGATGACTGGAAATGTTTCCTTGTAAAGGTACCTACACTCTATAACTTCAATTAAATTTTCAAAGTTCTATTTGTCGATTTATGTTTCTTCTGCATTTGTTCCAAGCCTTAAAAATTCACAAACAAGCATGTCATTCAATTTTTTCAAAGCATTAAGAAAAATGCCAAAATAAAAAGAATAAATCTACAGAGAGACAATGTGGGTATAGGGTGTTCTATAATGCTGATATTCAGCAATGTCTAGTATGCTGATCATGTGCCTTTCAGGTTAGCTCATAAGCGAAGACTAAGCTAACTATTGTGCAGAGTCTGAATAAGCTCAGCTTAGCATTGAAATTTGTAGCACATGGAGATAGTTCTGCCAGCATACCAAGAAGATGCACAAAACTAACAGTAAAGCAAACAAGCTCAAAGATTTGAGAGGTAGAACTGGCATTGAATTTTTAAGTTCCAGTTCTACCTCTCAAACTTTGCCCACACACGGCTCGTGTGTTTAAAAACACCAACAGTAAGTTTGTTGGCATAAATAAATAATAAGCTCAAAGATGTTTTGTATTACTGTTACATAAAGGATGACTGAATATCTTTGAAGACCAAAGTGTGTTAACTATGTAATAATATAGAAAACAACACTTATCTTGAATTTTTTCTAAATGTTAATGGGGGAAACATTAGTGTGTAGGTAATGTCTTTGTATGCCTATTTTCAGCTCCATCTGTTACTCTATTATGTCCACTTATTAAACCTGCAACTCCAAATTGCTCTTTTCTCACTTCAAGCATTCTGCATGAGGGCCTTTTAGGTTTGCAATTCAATGATGGACCACTAGGAGCTCATACAATACACTTTAGAAACCAATGCTTGAGTACAAAATAAAACATCACGTACTGTCTGGCCCACCTCTGTAGTGTGGTGGTAGCGTGTCTGCCTCGCGTCCAATAGGTAGTGAGTTTGAATCTTACTTAGGGTGAGCTATCCGGATAAGGATTTTACAGAGGTTTTCCCTTATCCTGAGAAGACAGATGTCAGGTAAGTTAAAGCCCTATGGACCTTGGGCTCATTTGAGCATCATTTCACCCATTTCATTCATTCACCATCCAATATGACACTGTGTTAGAAGAACATTAAAAAAAATATCTGTTCACCAGTTCATGGTCTTAGGGGAATGAAGGGGAGAGGAGAGATATTCCACATAGTGTAACCTGAGTTTTGTACACTTCCGTGGAAACGCTCTGCTGATTATGTTGCCAATTTACCTCCAACGTTATTTGTGCTATGTTCACTCGCTGCTAATTTCTCTTAATTTCAGTTGTAAAATCGTATGATTCACTAGTTTTATGTTGGAAATAATGAAAAAATAGTGTAGAAGTAGTTAAACACCTGCCTAGGAGTGTTGTGAACTCTGTTATGATATTGTGGTTGCAGAACAAAGGGGTTCAGAGTGACAGGATTGCCAACCCGTACGATAATTACGGGGTCATATGACAATTTGAATGTATGTACTCATGGTTGTCAACCCGTACGATAATTTGAATACCGGCAAAATGTCATTTTCACTGGTTTGTCACTCCAGCAAAATGAAATTAATCACAAATAGTGACACCACTTTTGCCCTCATGGCCTGTCTGCACCCCTCTAAGGCAACCATTTCATATCCTACTAATCGTTCTACCCTTTATCCTCTTGTTGCCAGTGTGCCCAGATCTGATAACCTCAATGAAGAAAGCACGGTTCAGAAAATTGATAATCAATGGAGAAAACTTGGAATACGTGATATTCTGTGTGAAATAAACAACATGCTTGAACCTGGCAGTTTCTGTAGTGTTAAACACATGTTACCTTGGTGGAAATACTGATTTCAAGGAACTGGCTGAGTTTGTATTATCAGTGGTTTCATCGCTCCACAGAAACACTTCTTGTGAAAGAGTTTTTTCCAAACTAGAATAAAAGCCAAAATTAGAAACAGATTGGCGCTAGATATGGTAAATGGACTATTAGGTCGTCTCAGCTTATGAAAGAATGGGGTGAGTCCGAAAATCTGCAAGTCACAGAGATGTTAAAGTTTATCTCAACAACAAAGTTGTATAATGCTGCAACAGTTGAAGATGAACTTTCAGATGAATAGTGCAAGAAACATAAGTACTAAAGACGTAATACCAATTGAGGTCATCAATCTTGTAAGAAAAGCTCTTAAGTGTCCATCAAAACCAAGTGTAATAGTATCTTTGATTTTCTCATATATTACATAATGCAATTTTATTCCCTTTGGATGTATATTTTTGAACTATTATTTTACTACTTATCATTGCTCCATTAAAACAAGGTACTCAGTGTGGTCAAGAGTAAGTAATATACTTACAGTTATGTTCTAACAAATGGAGCAGAAAACAAATATATGTATATTGGAGAGCTGGTTATGTAAATTACAAAGAACCAAGATTATTTATGCTTTTTGTTTCCATATACTTCAGAATTTGCTGAACAAAATTACATCCAATAAACTCCAATATTAACAATATACTATTAGTGGCTGAATTACTTCATTTATATATACGAAAGTAACTCAGTTTTGACGTAATATATTTTCATTGTACCTAATCAGTCAATGTTTATCTATTTTCTGCAAAGTTTGATTTTCCTCATTTGTTTCTGGAGCAAAGTTATTCACAAAAAAGTAATTGTTTTCCAAATAATCATTTTATTTATTTCCCCTATGCCATCCCTATATGTACCATGCAATTGTACTGATTCTAGATGGTCATTTTAAAGATATATGACTTCGCACATGTCCTCAGACATCTGAACAGCAGTAATCCTGAAATTTGGTTATAAGAGTGAATGGATCATGCACATTCACATTCACACATCAAACTCGGACATACTCAGAAAACTTACTTGAGGAGAAGCTGAGAAAACTTGATTAAAGGAGAATTTATTAATTCTGGCAGCAAATCAAACCTCATACATCTCACAAAGCAGTCAGGTGCTTTGGGGCAGTGAATTAAAAGTGATTTTCATAAGTGTTCACTGATAGGGTTATGAAAAACTTAAAACACATTATGTTGTAAAACTGATATTATGAGATACTGGAGAGAGACAAAGAAAATAAAGAATGATTTCTCACAGAAAAGCTATAAACATGGATGTCTATTTAGCCAACACAAATTATTTTTAACCTGATTTGCTGTGAAACCATTCTCCATCAACTGAATTACATACTTTTGCACTTCTTGGACCACCAAAGGCTTTATAAGCATAATTCAAGTTTGGCACCTGAATGGTATATACCTGAAGGAAGAATGTGTCAGCATTAGCTTTGAACATTATTTTAGATAGTTAATAGTTTTCTTCTTTAAATAATTTAAGTGATCTTACCTTAAAAATCATCATTTTTGCTGGTTTTTCTGTAATACATCATGTGAAATAGCAACTTCCATCCAAAGGGAATAATGGCAAGCATTACAGTGCATCAACATTATTGCTTCATTGAACCTAACATAATTAATGGAACACTTGGTCCACACTTTTTCATGGCTTACTGTTATTTTGTGGCTCTAATATGTATGTCAGCATTAATTTAATTTTCAAGACATTCCTCATTTTGACACTCAAAATGCACGGCAAGAATAATTTCTAATTGCAGTGAGCGGATCCACTAAAAGAGAACCAACACTCAATATTGGAAAAATATGTGTTTCCTAAAAATAAAAAAGGAAGAACATATTTTCAAAATTTTAGGTGGATAAATTATATATATATATATATATATATATATATATCAGAGTTTGCTATATGTTCTGTTGTTGATAAACAAGAAAATGGAAGTACAAATTAATTTCATATTCAAACAATTGAAATTCAGTTATTTTGACAATATTTCTTTAAAGCTGAGTCTGTCAACAAGCAAGCTCAAAATATTTGCTAGCGGCTACATAATCATAAATGATGCAAGCATTTTTTTTCTCAAAACATTGCCAATTGTTACATCCGCAAATACTTGGCACCAACAGATAAAAACAGTTACAAAATAATAATGGTGACTATCATTAGGATATTTATCCATAATCACCATAAAAATTAGTGAAAACTGTAAAATATAGAAAATTATTTATTTTGTGTATTGGGGTAAATTATTTACAAAATTCACATTATTTTGCACTTTAAATTTAACACTAAGCATCACAGAAAATTAAATATACAAAGATAATGTAATTTTACCTTGAAATACATTTTGATTAATCATGTATTAACAAAAACCAACATTGCTGGTAATAAGAGTCTAACTTGTTTTAGGTGACAATGAAACACATATTCAATCCAAAATCAATTCCAACAAAGAATCACAGAAAGACTGGCAATGGTGTACAATCTGTGATGTTTGACTTTGAATATGGGTTGTTTCAAACAATGTCATATTATGCAAATCCAAGATAAATACTACTCACATCTTTAGAAAACACATACTTTTTCCAAGCTGATGTTAAATATCCAGTCCACTTGATTAAGTAAAGTCCTTAAAGATTTATTTAATCTTACTATCGCTTAACTTTGAAGTAAAAACTTGGCTTTCTCAATATTTTAGAAACAATTCAAATAAATGAGCTATACAAACGTACAGCATAATTATTGTAGTTCAAATTTTTTTGCTATCACAATTTCACAATTTAATTAAAAAGTGCAACATTTCTAAGCATAGTCTACGGAGAGAAAACAGGTACCAGAGGTTCAGTCTGGAAGGTGTTAATACTTATTTTCTACTAAAATGTGGCCTATGAAAAGAATGCCAAAATGCATGATCAAGAAGCAAAAATATTAATTTCACACAAATAAAATCTGATTTAAAAATCTGCTGCAATAATTTACAACATTGATAATCTTTTGGAAAACAGAAATAATCTACATTATCTCTTAACTGCTTCATCCAATAGTATGTTCAAAAATTGAAAAAGGAATTAGTATACTATCTAGAGCTAGCATAATCAAGTTGGCTTAAGACCATACCATAGGGCTTAGTTACATTTTAAAGCTACATGAATGCCTTTGGGCCTATGAACTATGAAGAAAGCAGATCCTTTAAAGGATGACTTCTCCATCCTTCTGTGAGACCAGTTCAATGGTTCAGAGTATAGTTTAGAGTGTTGGTGAATACTTAAGCTTGGAGGAGTATCTCCAAATCCTTGATTTCAGTTTGTCTATGATAGCACTCACCCAGGTGAAACTTTTCCACTTAATATGGTCTAGAAAGGACTGAATATGGAAGGTTAAATCTGACAATGTCAAAAGGAGCAAAGGTCCATGGGCACAAGTGGTCATTTTTACTAAATGATAATAATAGTTGCAATTAATCCTGTCTTTCCAATCTGTCCAACACATAGCTATTGTGTGGAAGAACAATTAATTGCATTGATTGACCTTATAGTTGGTACAACTAGAAGCTCAGGACTTAAGTACTTATAACATTGTAAGTCGCCCTTAAGGTATATCTCATATCTCATATGAATTGAGATCTCCTTGTGTCGTTTACTGGGGGGAAAAACTGTGAGCTGGAGAATTTAATGTCGTGTTGGCATGCAGGCCATGGTAGCTTAGTGGTTAGAGCAGCCGGACAGTAACCAATAGGTCTGTGGTTCAAATCCTAACTATGGTATTGTATTTTTAATTCTCATTCTACCCTTTCCGATAATAATACTCAGTTGAACATTACAAGATGTATGGCAGCTACATTTGTGTAAGCTTTTCTAAAGGAGTAATTATCCCACTAATTTCAAGTTAGTAACAGTGAAGTTTATAATAGTTTAGAAATTATCTAAGTCAATTTTTGTCACACAACTTCCCTACACTTTAAAACTTGGATATATTACAAAATCTTTCCCGACCATTTTCAAAATCTGGTTTCACTATGTGGACAATATTTTTGCAGTAGTACCCCAGAAACTTGCTAGATACCACCAAATGATTCCGTCAACAAATTTGTTTTACTTCCAGTAGTTGGCAAAACAAACAATCCATCTCCTAGCAGCAGTAACCATAACATAACAGTAACTATACTGAGGATGTAATTGACTGAATGTGAAACTAGTCCTGAAAATTACTTGTTTACGGCAACAAACTTACTGTTGGTGGTTTTACCACAAGCCATGTGTGGGCAATGTTTAAGAAGTAGAATCGGAACTGAAAATTTCAATGCCACAGCTGGGATTTGAACTACACCTCTTCCACTTTACATGTGGTGCTCTAACCATTAAGCTACTGTGACAACCTGCCAGTATGACATTGAATTCTCCAACTGATTTGTATTTTTCCCAGTAGACCACAAAGGGAATTTTACAGAGATAAATACCTTAAGGGCGACTTACAATCGTAAGAAATTTGTCGCAGGATTAAATAACCTTTAGATGGTAATTATTATTTATTTATGCCAACAAACTTACTGCTGATATTTTTAAACACTGATGGCACTGTATGCTATTGAGCTTGGATTCACAACTACAGTTTGGCATCCCTGAAAATTCCACTGATAAATTTCGGCAGAGCTAATTTGATCATGATGAAACACAAAGACCTCATGGCTTACCAACCATGGTGTGACAGTTGATAAGTGGCCTGCTAAATGTGCATCTTGGGCATCTTTACTATTGGTTAAGTTGCTATTCAGTTATACTTGTTGATTTGTGTTATGCAGATGATTTGATTAATGTTTTATTAATTTGTGGGTCAATTATGTTACATCATGCATATGTCCGGAATTATAGATAAAAATAAAGGAATTATAAAAATTCAAACTTATGTGGCCAATTCTATTAGCAGTTGAAGAGAAAAACTTCTCTCACTTATTTTAGACAGCCAGAGAAAGAAAATAGTCAAGAAAGTGTTTTCCCATCACCATGTAAACAATAGTTTTGTACCAAGAAAATTTTCAGAGAAGGCATTAGTATTAGTTCATCTTCCATAGTAGAAAGTACCTACTCACCTTAATGACATTGAAAATATTCCGTACATATGCACATATCAAACTTTGTAAGTTTCAAAATTAAGTAATAAGTTGCCACGTTTTGATTAATTTGAAATATTTGGGAATCTAAAATAAATAACAGAAATTTATCATGGAGTAAGATATTGAAAATTTGCCCAATCCATTACCACACCTTATAGTAACTAAAAGAATTCATTGCTCTAAATTTAGGAACCCATTGTTAGATCGACAATGCACTACAGAGCTACACAGACTCAAACCTGAGATGCAAACTGGAAACTAAATATTCGCACTTGTCTGTGTTATCTAAAAAGCTCTGCAATTGTACCTCAATACAGAATGTTCTAATATATGTTCCATGTTTAAGGTTTACAAGTTTATCAGCATGGTTACCAACACCTCAACATGAATCACTGCAAAATAAAGGGATATTCACTAATTCAGTGGGTAAAGCAATATGGGTCAATCCACGTCACATCGCACACCTGTAAAACACGACTTTTCGTAGAAGGTTCAAATTTTTTTTTAATGCATAATAGGCATCAAATAAGGAGACCCGTATTTTTTTATTTCTGTGTTTTTAAATTACTTGCTTAGTCATGGCTATTAGAAGCTAAGCAATTTCTGCGCACACCGTAATATAAAATCGCTTGTTACTCTAAGGCCATATAGAGTTGAGAGTTGGGGTTTGACGCACTGGAAAGGTTAAATACAACACTTTTAACAACTTTCGACCAATCATTATTACACACAAATTATGGACTGTTTTTTTTATGGTATATTTTGTAAAACCAAAACTAGAATTTATATCGATGTGTTAAAAATTAAATTATTTTGTTATTTTACGACGCTGTCAATTGCCAGGATCACATCAGCGTCGCCGGTGTGCCGGAATTTCGTCCCGCAGGAGTCTTTTACATGCCAGTAAATTTACTGACATGGAGCTGTCATTTTTAAGCACACTTAAAAACCATCGACCTGGGGCAGATTTGAACCCATGACCTTGGGATCAGTAGTCCAGCGTCTAACCAACTGAGCCACCCAGACCGACAATAGATGTGTTAAAAATCTTTTTTTAAAAAAAAAAAAAACACACACACACACACACAGGTATTCCCTGACATTCTATCTATAAAATAAGATGTTAAAAACTATGGAGCATGCATAAGTGCATTTGCTACAATTTTTTTTTTCTGGAGGCATGCAAGCGCTCATGGACGACATGAAGTACAGCTGGATTCACCGTTCTTGGCCGCTGGAGGAAGTAAATGTAAAGCTTGAAAGCGAGTACCAAGCCAGGTGACAGCAGACAGCATGTGAATTGGTGCATCAGCTTCATATGCTACTCACATAACTTCTTCTCACTAAGGCATTACAGTCCATGCAGAAAAATGTCTCCACGATGTACCTTCTTTCTGATACTCCTGTGGCATCTGATACGTGCTGTTGAACTTTTTGATTTTTTTTTGAAAAAATCTTCTGATGTAAGTAGTTCTTTGCATTTAGCTTCTTTCTTCATGTATGCCCAGATTGGAAACAATTTCTCTACTCTGACCGTGTAATGTTTTGGTCCCTAATTTATAACGTACAGGTGGCATAATTGATTTATGCTATGATCAATGTCTCCCAAATTCATTATATTCACTCCTTATCACAAAAATCTAACTATATCTTCAACTGCACGCTGCACTAAAAAGCACCTGTGAATTAGCAAGGACTGTCTCACATCATGCAGACATCATTACCTTTCCCCTCCCACCCCATGTTGTGCATGGTTTCATTCGCAGAATTATACAATATGAGCTGATGAAAGAGACAAAAGCTATAGATTCGCTTACAGGACTACCAGTCAAAGTCAGGTGCCAAGAACAATGGGTCCAGTTATGCTTTAAAATTACACTCCTTTCCTATGTCTAAAACTGAAACTAGGGAAACAATTTTCTTTCGAAGAAGCATGTAGACGAGTAGAAATTTAAAGTTTCCAGTTGTATGAAAACAGTTTAAAATGCATATTTTAAAAACTGTTTGAAGATGATAATAGTGTACATATTATAATAGTGTCAGCTGGCAGTGTTCTCCTTACTGTACAGTTGTAACGTTCATGGAACCTCATGCAGTGAACAGTTGCCGTAATGGAAGGTGGCAGTTGTGAGAGGTTACGGTAGCCGTCATCACTGCCACGCGAGTCCGCTGCACTGATTTGTAAAGTTAATTACAACTGAACTACTAGAGACTCCATTCTGATTTTTTCTGAGAATATTGAATAAACTTCATTGTATTTTTAGTTTTTTTTCCCAGATTTTTAAATGGTCAAGTTTGTTTTATTATCTAACTTTAAAAATTTAATCATGTAAAATATAATATTAATAATTAATAAAATTTTCTGATAAATACTTCATGAAATACTGCAATTTATCTTTAATTTGAGCCAAAGATCAAATAGTTTGCTTGATTACAATCGGAAGTATGATTGATAGAAGGGTGAGGAGCACACAATTTTTGTGACATTTCAAAAATTAATATCTGCCAAAATAATTTTTTTTTATAAAACGAAGAAACACGGATCAAATATATTGTGTTCCAAAACACCAAAAAATTTTTTTAAAAAATCTGAGATATTAAGGTCAATTTTTACCATATTTTGTGCGATTTGACGTGGAATGACTCATATGTGAGAGTTCCTGTTTGATTTAATCCTTTCTCAATACACCAAAAAAGCAAGATGTTGCAGTACATATACTCCATAGAAAGCATTATAGCAGCTCCGGTCACAGGGAAACTTGAAAAAGTAAAATTAAAATAAAACAATTGTAAAAGTTTGATGTGCCTGTTATAGTGGTCAACAATAAATTATTTATAATTTATTTATGCCAACAAACTTACTGTTGGTGTTTTTAAACACACAAGCCGCCTGGTAAGCGGAAGGTCTGTGGTTCAAATCCCAGTTGTGGCATTGAATTTTTAAGTTCCAGTTCTACCTCTCAAACTTTGCCCACACACAGCTTGTGTGTTTAAAAACACCAACAGTAAGTTTGTTGGCATAAATAAATTATAATTACCATCTGAAGGTTATTTAATCCTGGGACATACAGTACTTACAATAGTAAGTCACCATTGGGGTAATTTGTCTCTGATGTGAGACTGCCTTTGTGGTTTACCAGGAGAAATACGAACTGGTTTGAGAACTTAATGACATTCTGGCAGTTTGTCACAATAGTTCAATGGTTAGAGCAGCCGCCTGGTAAGCGGAAGGTCTGTGGTTCAAATCCCAGTTGTGGCATTGAATTTTTAAGTTCCAGTTCTACCTCTCAAAATAAATTATTTATCTATACTACACAATTTTTCAATTGCTGAATCTAATGAAACATGAATTATATGCTCTGCATCATACTGCTTGTACTACAATCTCCAGTTAACAGCCAAGGTTAGTTGATACATCATCATAAATTATTTTGTTGTTTAGTGGCACTATCAATTGCCAGGATCATATTGGCATCGCCAGAATTTAAATCCCAGAGGAGTTCTTTTACATGGCAACAAATCTAACGACATGGAGCTGTCATTTTTAAGCACATTTAAAAACCATCAGTCTGGGCTGGATTTGAACCTGCAACCTTGGGATCAGTAGGCCAGCGTCTAACCAACTGAGCCACTCAAACCGACAATTGATAATGATATTTATTTGTACCAAACAGTTACAAGTTTCCGATTACATGACGTGTCTTAATTTTACCTTATCCTATGTACAAATCTGTCTGTGTACTGTCTGTTCACCAGACCCCAGTCTTATGGGATTGAAGGGAAGAGTAGAGACATTCCATGTAGTGTAACCTGAGTTTTGTAAACTTCCGCACAAATGTTGCTCTGCTGGTCACGTTGCCAACTTGCCTCCAATGTTATTCACGATATGTCACTGCTAATTTCTCTTAATTTCAGTTGTAAAAAGGTACGAGTGACTAGTTTTATCACGGGAGTTATAGTAAAAGTAACGTACAAGCAGATAATCCTCCATCTAGGAGTATTGTGTAATCTGCTATGATATTGTAGTTGCAGAACAAAGGGGTTCAGAGTGACAGTTCTATCTGTAAAATAGACCTTTACAGGATGATTGAAACAAACCTAAATAGGTTCTTAAAGCAGACACACTTTTGGTTTTATTGGGTCACACCCTCATTTATTTGCCACCAAACATGCGTGATCTCAATCCCAAAGAACTAGTTTGGGCCAAGGTAAAATGAATACTTAAAGCAAATGTAGCAGGTGACTTATTCTTACAGGAATTGCACAAAATAACACTCAAGGATATTACGACCGAAACAGACTGGCAGGGTTCTTGAAAAATATCAGTGGGAGAAAGACAGAGTAGTTGGAAACATAATTTACATTTTATAAGCTAAACATACTCCTTGAACTGAAAATAACATTTAAATTGTGCTATTTTGGGCAAATTCTTTGCTTTAATCTAGCATGAATACATATTCCAAGGTTGGCACCTTATTACAAGTGCAATAAGAAGCACGACTGTTTACCTGGAGTTGTTTACTGACGTACTGAGTGGCTGCATTCCTGCCAGGGACCATGAGCTGGTGAACAAACTATACCTACTCCACTATCTGTCCTTTTGCAATGGTGTAGAGCCTTCTGTAGAGCACTTTCTTACCCTTCCAAATCTGTGACTTTCTGCCAGCCTCCTTCTCCCCAATGTTTAAGTTACAGCCGTGTTTTGCTACTCAAGGTCGAAGAATGCAACAAACTTTAGAACATCATTCACAAAAATGTGGCAATGATTTGCCACAGAAACAAATGACATAGGCTGTAAGTACAACCTTTGAACAAGCCATAGCAATCTGTCTGCCACTTTCCCTCCCACCTAGGGTAGCTTTCTTTCTCCTTAATTTTCATGTGTCTCCCATTCCTATATTTTCCAGTATTTTGCCTACCTCACTCCAACTGTTTTTATTTGCCATTTTTCTTTGTTGATCCAAACATATTCTTAAATGTTTCCCTCCTCTTTTATTAGACCTCTATACCACATGTCAGAATTCTTTCCAAAACCATTCCCTTCTCTGTGTCTTTCCTATTTCTAATAATGCTACTTTCCCTGAAGCAGTTGTAACAGTAGCTTAATGGTTAGAGCACCCGCCTAGTAAGCGGAGGGTCTGTGGTTCAAATCCCAGCTGTGGCATTGAATTTTTAAGTTCCAATTCTATCTCTCAAACATTGCCCACATATGGCTTGTGTGTTTAAAAACACAAACAGTAAGTTTGTTGGCATAAATAAATAATAATTGTAATTGCATGTGCTTAATTGTGCCTTATCCTTATTCCCAGATAAGCTTAATTCCTTGTCCACTTTGCCAAGGTTGGTTAACCCCTGTGGTTATTGCTAATTCCTTGCTCATTTTGCCAAGGTTGGTTAACCCCTGTGCTTATTGCTGTCAGTTAAACAATTATTATTAATGCTAAGTAACTGTTACTTATCCCTGAGTTTGTTAATTTGGCATGGTTGGCAACATTTTCATAATAGATTTCATACTACCTGTCACCTTATAGCATTATATTTTCAAATCTATAAACATGCTGCTGTGAATTTTTGAGCTTGCAGTATGAATCACTACACTAAAATTTAAAAGTTATTAGAGTGACACCTTTATGATTTATAGAGATGGTTTTGGGTAGCTTGATGAATCATTTAGAATGCAATTATTATTGGTGAGAAGTTACCTTGTGATGATATTCCTGCTGCCATGCAGCCGTCTCAGTACATGTTGCCATATTTACTTGCTGTCTGCAGTGACAAGACTAATATTCACGAGTTATAAAAGACAGTGAAGTTCTGAATATATCACTTAGAATGATTAAATCCTTGCAGGATTACTATTAAAACACTACCGAGGACATTGCTAAATGATGTGCTTGCAGACGAATCAGATCAGTACATATCTCTGAAAATACATGTAAATTTCCATTGAACCTCTAGCTGTTGTAATCCGGATAACACCATGCCTCTGACGATAATGCATTTTTACTACCTGATTGGATAGCGACTTGAGTCTCTGTCAGCTTATAACACTCAGCACAAGTGTCAATCACAAGGTAATTTCTTATAAACTGTAAAGCACACTTGCTGTTGGTTTGTATAGGTTAGATAGCAGCAATTTCAAAATATTAAGCCACTTTATAAAGGTTATTCTATTAGCTTAGTTTGCATATGTGAGCTTGGAACTGGATAGGTGCATTTTGGTACATTTAAAAAAAATGATTTGTAGTTAATATAGTTCTTGTAGGTAGCATAAAATGCGAGGGTGGTTTGATAAGTTCTCAGAATCACCACGAGAGGCTAACCATAGCGCCACAAGTTGTTCAAGTAATATTCATTGGACTGTTGCCTGTAAACACTTGTCACAACAATGTCCTTAGAAAACAGCTCTAGTGGTGATGTCACTGTATTGTTGTTCCGGCGTAGTGATTTGCGAAGATGGAAAAAATTGAGATTCGAGCAGTGATTGTTTCATAAAGAAAGGTATGAAAGCAAAGGACATTCATGCCAATTTTCTGAATACACTAGGGGACTCTGCTCCTTCATATTCAACTGTTGCCAAATGGACAAACGCATTTAAGTTTGGTCGGGAGAGCTTAGATGACCCGCGCAGTGGCCGGCCAAGATGTGTCACCACCCCAGAAATCATTGCAAAAGTGCACAAAATGGTAATGGAGGATCACCGATTGAAAGTGTGTGAAATTGCTCAAGCTTGCCAGATGTCATTTGAAAGGATATATCAAATTTTTACTGAAGAATTAAATATGAAAAAATTATCTGCAAGATGGATGCTGTGACTCTTGACATTGAATCAAAAACGCATGAAAATGGAACTATCGGAATGATGCTTGGCACATTTTAGGAGCAACGAACAAGATTTTTTGCACTGGTTTGTGACCACAGATGAAATTTGGGTCCACTACTATACTCCAGAGTAAAAACAACAGTCAAAACAGTGGAAGCATGCTGATTCTTCACCACCAAAAATACAAAGACAATTCTTTCTGCCGGAAAGGTAATGGCATCAGTTTTCTGGGATGCAAAGGGGATTCTGCATCTCCCCAGTGCCCAGTGGGCAAACCATTACCGGAGAGCATTACACTAACATCCTGGACCAATTAAACCAAAAGATACGTGAAAAAAGGCTAGGTTTTGCATGGAAGAAAGTAGTCCTCCATCAAGACAATGTGCACCTGCACACATCTGCTGTTGCCATGGCAAAATTGCACCAAGTATAAATTGTTGCCACACCCACCTTATTCACTTGATACAGGCTCCATCAGAATGCCATCTCTTCCCTTGGCTGAAAATTTTCCTTGGTGGATGAAGATTTTCTTCAAATGAAGAACTGATAGCCGGAATTAACAACTACTTTGCAGGCTTGGAGGAATCTCATTTTCGATCAAGTGCATTAGTCTTCAAGGAGACCATATTGAAAAATAAAAAAAGTTCATGTCATAAGTACTTTATTTCTATTCCGTTCCGAGAACTTATCAAACAACCCTCGTAGGATAACTACATGTGTAGTATAATTTCTAGAAAAAAGGTTAAGGTATTCCTTAGTATTAGGTTATATGACCTCAGGTTAGCTTAAGTGACATTTTTTTTACCTGCTAAACATACAGTTATTAGTGCAAGGCTGTGAGCAGGTCCATTATATGAGGTTTTACTTTCAATAGGTTATTTGGGTAAATGGAAAAATAGATTTGGCATATGTATACAGGAATACATTGGTATGCGCACGCAAATGCGCATGCACGCACACACACACACACATATATAAGGTCTTGATTCTAACATATGCTAATACATATTCAATTGGTCGTACTGTTAAAAACATTTGAAATTGCATAAGGGAGAGTGAAATCGTACATATGATGCACAAGTATCATACTCCTTTCATTTCTGCTAGACATTTTATAGTGCAGAAGTATTAATCATAAGACTTACTCTGCTACACTGAAATTTGTGCAAATTATAAGCATTGGCACGTGTGTCAAGCTAACGGAAGTACCTAAGGTTACTGCCATAAGGCAGGGGTCGGCAAATCTGCACTGGCTGATAATATGACGTAATACTACAGTAAGGAGCAAAAGCAATACTTTATTCTGCTTCACCCTCATTCCTCCAAACAACGCAGGTTCCAAGGTACACAAGGAGCGATGTAAACATCATACGACATTGCTGTTTCTAAACCACGAAAATGCAAAGGAACCTCCTTACATATTTATGAGGTATGTTAATAAAGTTAAAAAAAGAGTTCCAACACAAAAGGTTTAGTGATCTCAAAGCAATAAACCATGATTTTTAACTTTTCACAAATCCTTTCACATGGACATCCATGTGGTAAAACCACTGTGAATTTACAGATACATTTCTGAAATCACTGTTACAAAATAAGGCTGGTTTAGCTTTATTTAGATAACAGGGTATGGCAACATTTCCATCTTCAGTAATATACTGCACATATTAGTGCTATGTTTAGCTCTACATATATGAGAGAATTGTTTGCCTAAAATGAAGATTATAAAATCTAAAAACAGATCGCAATTGATAAATAAAATCCTACATGCTCTGTTGACATATGTACTTGTGAATTAACGTTAAATATATGCAAAACTGTAAAGCTCCAGATAAAATGAAGAATAAGATAAAAAATCTGATATGTTGCATTCATATGACTTTCTCTACTCTTGTACTAACCATTCTTACAAACTCTTATTCCTCTTAACTTCATGTTAGTTGAGATAAACATTTTCAGAAACTATCTTATTGCTTATTTCCTTATAGGTACAAGAGGAATATGAGAATACAGTAGGCTTTGAGCGATAGTTAAATCTTTTAAAGCCATGTAATTCTGTTCTCTTTGCACATAAAAAATAATGAACAATGTTGCATTTGACGAAAGTTTTAAGTTTTGTGAAACTGACACAAATAACAAGGAATATCTCTGAAATGGTTCACTCTACAAAAAATTTTATTTGAACATAAATTGTATGTTTTAGTGAGAGCTACATATTTTGTACAGTAACATTTGGTCTGTCTCTTACTGTTTATGAGTTATTCAAAAGTTATACAGAGTAAACAGGACTACACAGACTATAGCCAGAAAATTCAAAATATATTTGTCATAAAAGTATCTTAAACATGTCATTTTAATAAAAATTGTTAGAGCCATTTTCAAGAAAATAAAAATTTTCAAAACATTTTCGATATAAAGGATAGTTTAGAGTGGAGCAATTTTCTCCAAAATCTTTGTGTCACATCCTTGAAAGATATTAAACTTAAATACCAACTTTGGTTTTTAACTGACTTTTTGTTTTTGAGTTATGCTGTCCACAGGCTGGCACACACATACACACACAGATCTTTTTCTAAAAATGCTTTTTTTGAATTCAGGAGGCCTTAAAACATATTTCCGGTGAAATCCCGACATAGAATTTTTAGGTCTAATACAATACTTCCTCTACTTACTATACGTAGTAGAGAAAGTATAAGTTAATGTTAATACCCTTCTCAGTCTGTGTATATAGGAACATGTATTATAGCAATTAGTTCCAAGCTGTCACCAAAAAACCAAACAATTATGGAATGTTGGAAAATCCTTACCCATCTAACAGCATTTCAAAAACACCTAGTCTTCCAATGGATACCAGCTCACTGTGGACTAAGTGGTAATGACAAAGCTGATTTTCTTGCGAAAAAAGGTATCGGTAGTGTACAGAAACCTATAGTTAACCTACCATTTTATGCAGCTAAAAGATTAGTCAACTCTGAATTCAAAAAAATTATTGCAAATTATTACTATGAAAAATTTAAATATAAAAGATGGGAACTACCAAACATTCAAACAGCAATTCCTGAGTATCCTCGAAAAACGGCAGTTGTAACCTTCAGGTTGTTTACGGGATATGATTGTCTGGCAAAACATTTGAACAGAATTGGGATATATTTTTCATCACTGTGTTCTCTATGTGATCTGCAAGAGGAAACAGATCAAGACCACTTTTAAATATGCCCAGCCACTTCTAGCGCCCCATTCATCAGTTAAAAAAAAAAAAAAATTGGAGAGTAAGAGGATTGACTTCAGTGTCAGAAATCTAGCATTAGCCAACAACAACAATATATGTATTAAATATGTGCATAAAATCAAATGTGGATTACAGAAGTTCTTATTCTGCCATTGCAGCTTCTGAAACCTCTTGTTCGAACTGTGCATTACATATGTGTACCCAGGTTGCGTTCAGTGATGTCATCATTCCCGTAAATTGCGATGACCAATTTGCCAACTCCTGCCATAAGGCTACATGTTAAACTTAGCAAACTTTGGGTACATACTTTATGCAAAATAAAACACAGATTTGAACATTTTACACAACGTAGCTAACTTATCTAACTGAAAACAAATAACAGATCAGGTTTGTAGAGTGATTGTTTTGATATAAAAATATTACTTAACATCAATACATGAATTTTAAAAAAATTGAATTTTTTAGCTACTGTTCCTTAAATTAGTTCTACATTCTGATATATTATTAGTTTTCAATCATGCAATTCTTTAAGAGCAGCAAAAGTTTCAAGTCTGTATCTTTATACCTACTGAGATAATTGTACCTAAGCACAGAAAAATGTACTTTTGAGAAAAATGGAGTTAAATTAATTGACGATCGATTGTGTCCACACTTACAAATCAATTACTTGTGAAAATTAGGACATGTTTCAGGAAACTTCATTTCTATCCTCAGCTTCCTCAACTCTCAACTCTGTACATCAAGAGATTAGAGGAGACGTAAACAAAGCCACGTGTGTTTTGACCACAGCAATGTGGTCTTGATGCTTTCGCCGTCTAAATAGTCCCTTGAAGAAATACTGTTACTAAGGTCTGAAATCTCACTTAATGTTTGCTAAAGCACGAACTAAGTGTCCTAAGCATAAAGTGTAAGAATATGCAGTTAAGTGAATCTGTAACCAGCCTAATTCATTCTGCGCGCACATTATTCAGTGTGAAAGTAACATGGCGGAACAAGTGAGTTGTGAAACATAAGTGCAGCAAACCGTTGCGAAGTGGTGAAAAGACAATAATTTTTAACATGCTTAACGAGTTCTGCGAGAAATATCCCAAACTTGCTATCGAAGACGTTCCTTTGGCTGTTCCTTTGGCAGGTAATCAATGTTCATAATTCAGTTGCTAGTTTTTGATATGTGGATGTTTTCCCATATTGAGCCAAAGGTCCAGCTTAGCAACCTCATAACACCACTACCAGACTCCACTATCAACATACAAAACAACACAATTACATCAACTAGTCAATTGAAAGCAGAGGGTGGGAATGAAGGGTGAGCTTTTTAATTCAACAGAATGATGAGCAATGGATTCCACCGATGGAGCTGCAATGCATGTATTTTCCGCTGAATAGAAGGTTTGATGATTCATGCAGTATGGCAAAACATGCTAAGAATGAAATCTTGAGTTATGCTGTTTATCTCCTGTTTCCATGTGATTCACGTGTTAATTTAGTCACTAAAATCATGCATGCTGCAGCTTCCAGTTTCAATCAACTAACTAGTTCTTTACAATTTAGTTATGTTATGGGACTCTCCATGAGTCTCTGGGACATTCAGCACTCAAGTTGGTGGATCTCAGCAATGAATTACAGAACGGTGCGATGAATTTCCAATGGATGCTCATGAGTGTGCACTGAATATAAAAACACGCCTGAAGGTTCCCAAACATATCCTTATTTTCACAAGTGAGGTTTAGCGTAAACACAACTGGTCCTCAATTAATGTGTTTAACATCACAGTTCAAAAAACTTTCAATCCTTAGAGAATGGACTTAAAATTTTAAAAATGCATAAGATTTTTGTTTCATGCTTTAGACCTAATTAGATTCTTTAGGTAGTATTTGTCTCTTTGTACATCTGTGATATTTAACCCTTCCCCCCCCCCCCAAAAAAAAAAAAATGGATAAATACCAAGCTTATTATTCAATGTTTTGTTCCAACAGATTTATTCCAAGACAAAAATGGTAGAGATGTGCCCTTCATTATAATTTTGTCCTGTGATTTTAGCACCTGAATGACAGAGTTGCCTTTTGCTATATTTTATTGCTGTGATTTAAACATCTGAAATTCTCTAATTAAAAGTTTTAATTGTATTTTTACATGCTAATATAGTGTTTATTTCCTCTCTGAAAGCAGTAGTGATTTTTAACTTAATGATAACTCGCAACTCTCACAAATTCAATTTGCTCTGGCTCCCTGATATAGATAGCTGCAGCAAACTGCAACTCATTTGGTACGAGTAAAACTGCTCTCTGCTGGAGATATGTTGTTGGAGTGCAGCTAGACCCCATGGGTGCCCTATCTCATCTGTGGATTAGAATGGGGTGGGACCAGGCTAAACAATTGGTGCTATGACATGCTTGGATAACAGTGTGTAGAAGCACCCCAATGTGATACCCGTTTTGGAAATTTTCTAAACATATTACCACACTCTAAAGTAAGAACAAATTAGAAACTAAAAACTTCACTTATCTTAGTAATGTTGCATGTTCTCCTTGACATGCAACATTACTAAGATAAGTGAAGTTTTTAGTTTCTAATTTGTTCTTACTTTAGAATCTTGTTGCTTCACTGTTAATAGCTTCAATTTTCCTTATGTTACCACACTGCTTTTTTTTAAACTAATATTGCATTCTGAGCACTGATTTTAATTATAAGAATTTACAATTTTAGTAGAATAATAAACAAATCAAACCAACACAAACACATAGCTGGTATCTGTTTAAACAAGGGGCATAGTATAGTTGCACTGTGAAGGTGTTTAAATATTTAGATATATGTAGAGGTGGAAAACTAACAAAATATACTTGGAATGTGCTCAAATTTCTGTCTATCAAATAAAAATATTAGAAAAAAATCAGTTTCTGGAAAATTCTGGCTACCAACCTCCCTTAAGATCATACATTCAGCAAGAAGCTGTAGTGCTAGTACAAATTATTACATAGCTTAAACAGACTATAAAGCCATAGAGCATCCCTCTCTTCAAATTTGTATTTTCAAGAGCTTATTCCTATGTTTCATTACTTCATTACGAGCAATGCTACGAAAGGAATATGTTAAAACTTAGGATTGATAAAAGTATTTCAGAATACTAGATTGTATGGGCTTCACTGCTAACATACTCTATGTGAAAATGCTTACTCTTAGGAGAACCCACCCCATCCCAAAAAAAAGAAAAGGCCCTTATTATAGGATTTTATCATTAATATGCATTCGTATAGATTACTAAGGGAATATGTTGGGAAATTACAGGTATTAACTATTATAGGTTTCTGCCTTCAACTTCCTCTAAGTTAGTAGAGCAATAAAAGTTTTGCTATTGATATTGGAAATTAGGTTACATGCTTTATGAAATTTGGATTGACAGTTGACAAATATTACTACCATGCACATTAAGAAAAGAAAAACAAAAGAATCAGCAAATTATTCATAAGTATAGAATTAGAGATATTACACAGTGAAAATATACTAGAAAATACAGTAACCCATGCCAATTTCAACATTCTACTTTCTAAATTCCTTCTCATCCCAAACTGGAAATTAGTCTATTGAGGTCTCATTATTTTAGCTTCTCTCTTGTAATATAAATGTTGATGTAATATTTTATCTTAGAATCACTATTGACTATCAATGAAGACCAAACATATACAATTTTTGTATGGTTAACTCACAAATTAGTAGTCTAATAGTAGTGACCGAGGTGTCAGTTCATCATCAAGAATAACTCCTCATTAGCTGTTAACTGAAGGTCGTAATACTAAAATTTGGAGTACCTCCCAGTTAGTATTTAACCAGAGTTCACAATACCGACTCATAAAGAGTATTTCAGGAATACTTTCTGGAAATGAATTCCCCTAGCATACTCACTACTCAAAAAACAGTGAGAAGTATACAACCAGTATTTGGCAGGATGCTTACAGATATCAATGTTAACCACTACAGCCTCAAAGGCAACAAAGCAAGCTGGCGTCAGCTATGGATAGAAAATAACTAGTAAAGACTTCAGCCTTACATAACAGATATCCGAACTCACAACTTTAACCTGCACGATTATCATTACTATTCTCTTAATCTTGTGTAATGTTTCATTTTATTTCAATGCATTTAAAATGCATGTGCATTGGATTGATTATGTGATACATGGATCTTCTGCAGCTAAGTAATAGGTCTTTATATTGTAAAGACACTGCACTGTTCTTTCAAATTTAATAATTATCTTTTAGCTTTGTTTTAAAAGCAATGTAGAACAATTTTCTGGGTAAGCAGGATCAGGAATATTGGTTAAGTTGTGAATTAAAGTGGCAAATTTCATTAATAAATTTCATTCATATTTATTTTCATTCACTGCTGTCAGTAAGCTTCACATGGAGTACAATTCCCAAGCCTGTTCAATAAGAATGTCTCCTCAAAAAGTCAAGATTATCTGTTGAATTTAAGCATTTCAAGTTACATTTAATCAAGCTTGACTTAGTAGCAGCAAGATTTAGGTAGGAGCAAGATGGCACACAATAATATACATTTATATCTGTTATACCATCTCAGAGTTGCAAAACTAATGATGGATCCATTAACTAAAGATGAAAGGCGTCAAAATGTATTCCAGCATAAAATTTGAGTGGAGATATACTATTACCCGCATTTCCAAGAAAGTAAAAAAAAAAGTCTTGTTTGGCCTAAACATCAGAAATACGGAAAACAAATGTTCTATTCATAACTAATTGAAAAAACTACAGTTCGCAGCATATACAAAGGAATTTGTTATAGAAACAACACAGTAATTGACAAGCTTCCAAGTAACTGTCAATATAAGCAACCCAAATCTTTTTATTTATCTCATTCTTAGGCTGATCTTGTGAAATCAGCAGTCTCTTTAAAATCCTATTAAAAATTGCATGGGACTGGTTAGCTGAATCCATACGATATCAGGTACTTCTATGGATGATATGTTTTGGCATGCTCAAAATACTTCCATCTGAGCTTAAACAAATGAGCAACAAATATGAACCAGCAATTTAAAGCCTTAGGCAAAATTATTAATTTTTTTTTGTCCAAATAAGCCTACTAATTAAAATGATGCATTACTGATATTTAGCAAGTGATACAAAAGTTAAACAATGGATAATATTTTACTTCAATGTGTGCACTCTTTTAGTTAAGGCATAGTTTTAATAAAATATTATCCATGCTGCAATAAATACGAGTATTATGCTTTAAATTTTACTTCCAAGTAAGCAGTGGTTCTATTATTTAAGGCTTGTTTAGGCAGCATCTGTGCCCTACACTTAAATTTGACATTTACTGCATTGCTACTTCAGAACTATCCATCAGAGCACAAAATCTATTCTCACATTCTCTCAACGTCACAGTTTCGCAAAGCAGTTCCAGCTACAATATTTAATTCAAGTTAAATGAAGCTAAGAGCAGTTCATTTAACAATTTTAAATAATAAATATCAATTATAAAAGTAATAATAAAAAATTGACTGAAATATTTATCTGGAGCTAAATTAACTCAAGCCATATGTATCTCTCTCACACCCACACACTAAACAGCAAAGCATTATTATCAAATATAAATGCAAGAAACAAGCACTGCCCAGACAAACACATTTCTGTAACTGTCAATATTGTTTATCCTTAAAGAACCTGTGCTTTTGTTAAAATTAAACTAACAGCAGAGATTCCCCAAAACAGCAGCCCCCACATCTGCTTCTTGGGAATTCAACCCTGCTGTTAAGTGACGGAACTGTTTGACAAATGATCACACTTCCAACACAAACACACATTTGAAAAATACACAATCAGTGTTAAACTGGATAGTACCAGGCGGTTCGCTGTGTGGAAATGTCTTATGTGAAGCAGCGAGCACAGCTTTATTACTCACTTGGTCTGCTTGCCCACGGTGGCAGTATCATTGGTTATGCCCATGACCGCAGCACTAGGCCCCTTTCCACATCTGGCAGCGATCCAGTGCTGTCGATAGCTCTCCCGCCTCTCAAGAGTCTCTCCCCCTCGTCCTCTGGGAGATGCTGGAGGCAGGATACCAGGGGTAGCTTTACTTTTACATGCACACATTACAGTACAAAACTAGATAAACAGCTGCAATCTCAGCAGGTGCTAATGCCGGCCTCGGCTCCATGAATTACCGGTGGTAGGACTGGCAGTCGTGACGGGCGGGGTGGTTCCTGGCGGAGTATTCACCATATCGAACGATGTCTGCGTACGCCTACTAGTTCCACCTGCACCAGCTGCACAGCCTGCTGTTGCCTGAGCAGTTCTTGATGTATAACGACGTTCACGCTGTTCCTCTGGTCCTCCATGCCTCGTTCCGCCCTAGAAGTAAACAAACAGTGATAGTACTTAATTTTTGCATTACTGGGACTCCAAATGATGATGCTTACAGCCCCCTTTATGATAAACTTAAAGTTCTCCATATACAAAATAGCACTTATTTCACAAAAAAGTGTAGTGAACAATAGAAATGTTTTACTACCTACATATAGTATGAAGAGCAAATATGGGCCCCAACCAAAAATTTGATACTAAGATTCCAATGATGTGGATGTGTGTGTATATCAAAAATAAAAGCTTGTATAATTGCCAAACTTGGTATTTAGGATTAGCATCTTCTTAAAATGTGGCATGAAGATTTCCAACAAAATTCCTCCATCCCAAGCTACCCTTCGTATCAATGGTGATCAACTTTCACACTGCATAAGCACGCATTCTTGCACATAAGCACTACATAAGAGTAAAATGGAAGCAGTTCTGCAAGGTCAAACTGGATCAATTGGATATCTCTGACACATTCGTTCTTATGTGTACGATATGGCAGTCATTCTGCAGTTTCTTTTTCTAATCATATTGGTTGACACAGTACATATGTCTACTAAATACTAGGTATGTGGTGGAGAAAGTAAAGATCAAATAAATAACAATAACAATAATAACAATAACTAATAATAATAATAATAATAATAATAATAATAATAATAATAATAATAATAATAATAATAATAATAATAATAATAATAATAAATTAATAATTAATAATTATAATAATAATAATAATAATAATAATAATAATAATAATAATAATAATAATAATAATAATAATAATAATAATAATAATGCAACTGTGGCTTTTAAACTGGAACTGGAACTTAAATACAACTATTAGCAGGACACATGGTTCATTTTACCTGGTTTATACCAATGAGTGATTTTGACATTTTTTACTTCAAAGGCTATGTAGTGTACTATAAGCACTGCTTCAAGAAACAGAAACGACCTTCCAGGACATTTATGCACTAAAGAGGGAGTTTGACATTTTTTTGTAATACCAGGTGGAAGGGAAGTCATTACATTAATTTAAACCAGTGACAGATCTCAGTACTTGGAACACATTTTGTATCTTACACTTCTGTCTCTGACCATTTCATATGAGATATTTTAGTTTTGTCAAAAACAAGCTGGCATCACTGCAGATTGTGTGGGTGTCACTTTCACTAGGTCAATACATAAGCAAACACCACAGGTGGTGTCTCGTGGAAGTAAACAAATACCACACTGTGCCCTTCCATGTTTACTGTGCTAGTATAGACCAATCAGAATCGTTAGCTGCCAAAACATTACACCACCCTGCAGGTGACCAACCTGTTTACATCCAGAAACCGATTCAATTCCCTGACCAACCTCAACGCAATGTTGTTGAGTTACTTCAGGTCTAGAAAAGTGCTCGGAGTATTCCTTCAATTCGTTTAAGTGATTAATTATTTCAAAACTCTATGTGATGTCCCATAATTACTACCGAAGCTATGTCAGAAATAAGTTACCATACGCATCTTACAAGCAACAAACTATTATATAACACTTACACAAATAATAATTATTTTGTATCATACCATGTTAGGAGTTTTGAAACATAAATTGATCTTATGGATGCTTACTTCATAATTGTTCTATTATCAGACATGTTAAAAAATAATGGCATCTGATTGCAATTATTGATTTAAGACATCGGGTAGATTAGTTAACCAGCAGCCAAAAATGAGGGCAATAGGTTCCCGAAATATGTCCTTCCAGCAACTAAGTAAGCAATAATTACGTAATTGTCAATAACCTAAATCAATTTACTTCTAAGCTTCAAAAATAAATTTTGCATCACAAATTCTCAAGCTAGGTTAAACTTGTTTTACCCTTAGATAAGTGAACCAAAACATGCATGTCAGCCATCAGGGATTTTGTTGCTTGAAAGCGCAAAGATAGTGCCCATGCATATATGCAATCTGTGACCATTAGAGAGGTGTTACAGATGAAATACAATATTAACGCACTGCTACAGAATATAAATTAGGATTGAAACAAAGTGACTTCTGTTATGCCTCAAACATGTATGGTGCAAGAAAATAATGTACTGCACTCAGATCTCTTAGAGAGTACATTCAGAATTTAACAGAACCACATAACTAGGTTTATGCTAAAAAGTTTTGCACCATTATAGGTGTTTAAATATTGCTAGTAACCATAGACCAGTGACCTCATCCGTCAAATAAAGAGTAGACTACCTTTACCACCTCTTCATCAGATTATACACATGTGCACGGCAGAGCAATATATAACTTCCTAGTAACAGTAACATCAACGTAAATACTTACAAATTTGAGCATGTTCCAGTCAAACACATAGTCGTAAGTGAAGCCTTGGCGATGGAAGAGCGTTCTAAATAATTGGCGCAGATAGGAGTAGTCAGGCCGCTCTTCAAACCGCAGTGAGCGGCAATAATTCAAATAGGTGTGGAACTCAGCTGTAAACAAAAACCTTCATCAGTTTTGCAGCTTACTGCACAACACAGATCACCCGTCCATTACAACACCAAGTGAAAAGCAGCTGTGGAATAAATCATTTTTATGAAGTACAAGATCAAGTAGAGAATTTGTAAATATTTTAGAACATACTCGCCCGAGCTTTATACCATTATGTTATTTTTCTAAAAGCTGAAGATTTTCATGCAATAAGAAGTTGGGCAATATTTAATAATTTAATCTTGGGACATAAAGTACTTGCAAGTCATCTTTGGGGTAGTTGTCTCTGATGTGAGACTGCCTTTGTGGTTTACCGGGAGAAATACGAACTGGTTTGAGAATTCAATGTCATTCTGGCAGGTTGTCACAGTAGCTTAATGGTTATAGCACCCACCTAGTCAGCAGAGGGTCTGTAGTTCAAATCCCAGCTGTGGTATTGAATTTTTAAGTTCCAGTTCTACTTCTCAAACATTGTCTATACACGGCTTGTGTGTTTAAAAACACCAACAGTTAGTTTGTTGGGATAAATAAAATAATAAGTGTAAACATTCTTGCAAAATGTTCATTTGAATGCACTTTAATCCACTATTAACAAACATGCCACTGATTAAATAAAAAGCTTTTTCATTTCCAAAATTTAAAGTAAAATGTGGCAGATATGGTCTATTGAGGTCTATGTAATGTTGAGTCAAATCATGTACCTTAAATCGGCAATAATGAGAATGGCATTATGAATTTTTGTCACAATCTTGCTGTTTGTAGCAGTTTTGACACACCCTAAGCACCCATCTTGAGTAGATCTAAAACCATGCTTAAATTCACAACCCAATTTCTAACCATCAAATACAAAGTGGAAGAATCTTTTAATGTCAAATCTAACTCTTTTTGCACTTCTATTGAGGTTAAATCCCTCAAAACAAAATGCTTTACCAAAGCTAGTATTTCAGTTTTATACATTTCTCATCACCCTACAAAATCTTTTGTATAGAATTTCATATTTTCAGCAACATTGGAAACACGCTCTCACAAGAGATGATCCAGGAAAACGGAGTACCCCAGGGGTCGATAGTATCACGCTTTTTGCCGTAGCTATTAACAGCATAGCTGGTGTTGTTCATAGTGGAATCCCAATGTCACTACATGTTGACGACTTCGCGATCTACATCGAATGTCAACTGCAGTTGACCATAGCATCTATCGCCGAGTGGGCTCTTCGTACCGCTTTCACTTCTCCCCTACGAAAACAGTGTATCCATTTTCATCGACTTCGCAGTGTACACCCTCTTCCTGATCTCTATTTGCGTGGCACACCTCTGTCGTTTGTTCCGCACATCAAGTTCTTGGGCCTTCACCTCGACAGTAAACTCACATGGGAAAGACATATTCGCCAAGTTCGTGCTTCCTGTTGTTGTTGTTGTTGTTAGCTAATGCTGGATTTCTGACAATGAAGTCATTAATCCTCTTGCTCTCCAATATTTTTCACTGATGGATGGGGCACTAGAAGAGGCCGGGCATATTTGAAGGTGGTCTCGATCCATTTCCTCTTGCAGATCACATAGAGGACAGAGTGGTGAAGAATATATGCCAATTCTGTTTAAATGTTTTGCTAGACAATCATGTCCTGTAATCAACCTGAAGGTTGCAACTGCTGTTTTTCGAGGATACTCAGGAATCACTGTTTGAATGTTTGGTAGTTCCCATCTTTTATTCTTTGATTTTTCATAGTAATATTTTGCAATAATTTTTTTGAATTCAGAGTTGACTAATCTTTTAGCTGCATAAAATGGTAGATTAACTATAGATTTTTGTACACCGCTGGTACCCTTTTTTGCAAGAAAATCAGCTTTCTCATTACCACTCAGTCCACAGTGAGCCGGTATCCGTTGGAAGACTAGGTGTTTTTGAAGTGCTGTTAGATGGCTAAGCATGTTCCAACATTCTATAATAGTTTGGTTTTTTGGTGACAACTTGGAAGTAATTGCTATAATTGCTGCCCTGGAATCTAAGAGAATAACTGCTTGCTGAAAATGTGAAATTCTGTACAAAAGATTTTGTAGGGCCATTCGAATTGCTTCAATTTCTCCATCAAAGTTAGTAGTTCCATAACTTAAAGATTTGTAATAGGAAAAGAGGTGACATGTGACTCCAGCACCTGCTCCATCTTGGTTTGATATCAATGATCCATCAGTATAAATATGGAGCCACTCATGTTCTGGAAATCTAGTATGTATTGTCTCTAATGCCAATAATTTTAGAACACTAGTTGGAGTATCACTTTTTTTAACTTCTTCTGTCAGGTGTAAATAATATGTGATGTCTAATGTATGTGTTGGATTGACTTTAGATATGAAGTTTTCCTTTGAATTAGGAAGGTGCTTCCTGTGATCATTCGCTTCGAGTACTCCGAGCTTTAACTGCAGTATTCTGGGGTGGCGAAAGGACTGCTGTGTTGAGGTTGTATCGCTCCCTGGTGCGGTCCAAAGTAGACTATGACAGTTTTATCTATGGTGCATCGTCTGCCTCTAAACTTCACATTTTAGACACCGTCCATCACGCTGGTATCCGTCTTGCTACTGGGGCTTTCCGCAACAGTAGAGTCGATTGTCTGTATGCCGAATCTGGTGAACCTTCACTGTCTCTCCGACCCTCGTTTTTACTTTGCTCTTACGTGGCACATTTGGCAACTTATCCAGACCACCCTTTTCCGTCTGTTTTGCATCCAGACCTCGCCCACCGTTATCTGCGGAACTCAGCTATATCCTATCCATATTCTCATTTCTTTACTCAGGGGTCTCCGTCTAGGGGATATGTGAATAGCGACCACAAGGTACCCAAGCTGAGCAGAACATTACTTCCACTTACTGGTGTTTTGCTCCTCACTGTAACTTTTCTATCTGACCTTACCTTACCTTGGTCATCTCTTGTTCTCTTCGGGCCCTGATGCTATTAGGGTTCCTGAGGGCTAGCAAGTGTTTATTTGCCAACCTCTCCATTTCTCTAATTTCTCTATAAAACCTTAACCCCTAACATGCTGACCTGTCATGGCATGTCTTCTGATTGGTAATCAGAGGATATGGTTGGTGAATTTATTTTGATAATTCTCCCGGTCAGGTTGGTGAGACCCGTAAACCAACGACAGGTGTGGTCCTCCAGACATTCTGGGGGTTGTGAGAGAGCGATGTGACCGCCAAAACATAAAAATATGGTGCTCTCTAAAAAGCGGTTACATTTACTGCTAAGTCTCTTCAATATTTATGAAATATGACTCGAGGGGTAAAATGTTCCGGAGTTAAAATAGTCCCCCATTTGGATCTCCGGGCGGGGACTACTTCTCGAGAACCAAAACATTATATTAATAGAAGATCTAACATCAGACTTCTACAATGGGATGCGGGTGGTCTCACACAAACAAAAGAGTAGAACTGAATAAAATTGTATTTGACTATAACATAGATATATTTTTTATACAAGAAGCAAATCTAACAAATGACCATCTTAAATACTTCAATTTTACTGGTTTTCTACTACCCAAAAATAGACAGATAAGTAGTGGAATATTAGTTGGAGTCAAAAAGGATATTAAATCCTCCTTTGAAATTGTTAAAGAAATGGATAACACAGATAAAAGTGAATTAATAAAGCTAAATTTTTGGGATAACAAAACACATCTACATTTATACAGTATTTACAATCCTCCCAGGAATGAACCAGATCTCTCACTTATTGACCAATTAAATAAAACAATCGTAATTGGGGATTTCAATGCACATTCCAAAAGATGGGGTTATGAAAAAGTGGATTCTACAGGGAAAATAGTGGAAGAATTTTTGAATACCACAACTTTTGAACTGATTTATAGTAAAGATTCCACAACCTTCATACATTACTCTGGAGCAGGCAGTAACCCAGACCTCTTGTTAGCTACAACAGATATTGTTTCAAAAATTAAAAAACAAGTTATAGAAGATCCAAGTTCTGGTCACAGAGCAGTAATTGCTGATAGAAAACTAGAGAATACAAATAACAGTCAAGGTCTTACGAATCTGTATTGGAACTTCAAAAAAGCAGATTGGAACAAATATATGAATTAGAACATAAATTTAAAGAACAAACTCACAGCTGCATGACCAACCAGATCATATGAACAAAAATTTCTGTAAAGTCATCCTAGAAACTGCAAAAAAACATATTCCTCGTGGAGAATTAAAAATTTCAAACCCTTTTGGATTCCCTAGCTAGAAGAACTGAAAAAGCAAAGGGATATAGCTAGAAATACAGCTGAACAAAGAAAAAACATATTGAATACACAAATATGGCGGAAGAAATGTGCCTCACTAAAAAAAAGAAATTAATACTGCTAAAAAGAATCACTTTAATAATTTCTTAGAAAAAATGGATTATAGGACAGATGGTAACAAAACTCATAAGTTCATAAAAAATGTCAAGGATAGGAAAGAAAACAACAGCAAACCTATCATACACAACAATAAAATATTAGTAAATGATGCAGTCATAGCCGAAACATTCAATAAATATTATGCTAATTCACATAAAGTAACAAGAAATAATAAAAAGGAACGTAAAGAATTTAAGAAAGATTTGAAACAAGAAAGAGAATGTGATCCTAACACTCAGTGCAATATCTTTTTCAAAATTTTAATATGCAAGAACTGAACATTGCAATAAATAATCTAAAAAACAAAAAGTCTCCTGGACCAGATCACATACATCCAGAGTTCATAAAAAAACCTTGGAAAAACGGCAAAACAACAACTACTGAAACTCTACAATCTATCCTGGAAAACCACTGTACCTGCTGAATGGCAAAAAGCAATAATTGTCCCACTCTTGAAGAAAGACAAAACAGCATCAGAAATAAAAAATTATAGACCAATAGCTCTTCCTAGCATAATAGCAAAAGTGATGGAAAGAATGGTGTCAAACAGGTTAAATTGGTTTCTAGAATCACAAAATTTAATATCCCCATGTCAAGCTGGATTCAGAGAGTTCCACTCTGCAAATGAACAAGTCTTACTTCTCAGTCAAGACATCAAAGACTCCTTCAATAGAAAAGATAATTTATCAGTTTTTATTGATTTCCAAAGTGCATATGATTCTATATGAAGAACAAAACTACTAAAGAAAGTAAAAAAAATCTGAAGTGTTGCACTCACATGACTTTCTCTACTCTTGTACTAACCGTTCTAACAAACTCTTATTCCTATATTTCCATGTTAGTTAAGATAAACATTCGTACAAATTATCTTATTGCTTATGTCCTTGTAGGTGCAAGGGAGATATTAGAATACAGAAGGCTTTGTGCGACAGTCAAATCTTTTTGACCTTTGAGATTCCGTTCTCTTTGAACAATTAACATATTAAAAAAATGAACAACGTTGTTGCATTTTGCTAAAGTTCTAAGTTTTCCAAAACTCACACATATAACAAGGAATATCTCCGAAATGGTTCACCCTACAAGAAAATTTATTGGGGCATAAATTGTGTATTTTACCAAGATCTACATTTTTTTGTATAGTATGATTTGGTCTATCTCTAACGGTTTACGAGTTATGCAAAAGTCATCCAGAGTAAATACGACTACAGGGGCTATAGCCAGAAAATTCAAGATATACATTTCATTTGTCATAAAAATATCTCAAACATATGGCATTTTAATCAAAATCCTTAAGAGCCATTTTCAAGAAAATCAAAATTTTCGAAAAATTTTCCATGTAAAGGGTAGTTTAGGGTAGGGCTATTTTCTTTAAAATCTTCGTGTCACATCCTTGAACGATATTAAACGTAAATACCAACTTGTGTTTTTAACCTAATTTTCGTTTTTGAGTTATGCTGTCCACAGACTGACAGACTGACACACACACACACACAGACCTTTTTCTAAAAATGCTTTTTTTGGATTCAGAGGGCCTCAAAACATATATTTCCGGTGAAATCTCGACATCGAATTTTTGGGTGGAATACAATACTTCCCCTACTTACCAGTAGAGAAAGTGAAAATAGGGATACAAGGTCCAATGTTTTCATGGCTATGTCATTTCCTAACACAACGCTTTATTGCAACCAGATACGGAAGAAATATATCTAAATACAAACAAGTACACTGTGGGTTACCACAAGGCGCAGCGCTCAGCACTACACTTTTTAATATATTTATTAACGATCTGCCACAACAAATACAAGAATCAGGTGTGAAGTGTGCACTATTTGCTGATGACTTAGTGATGTGGACTTCAAAACCAAAAAGCAAAAGTACAGAACTAGAAAAAACCATGCAACAATCCTTAACCAACTTACAAAGGTGGACCAAAGAAAGTTTAATGACTGTTAATACAACAAAATTAAACTACCAAATCTTTTCACTAAGAAAAAAACCACTAAAAATAAAACTAAATTTTGAGGGTCAACAATTACCTGAAACAAAGGAAGCAAAGTATTTAGGAGTTACATTTGATACCAAACATACATGGACCAAACAAATACAAAATGTAATACAAAGAGCAGAGAGGCACCTTTCACTGTTAAAACGTCTAACAGGAATGAAGTGGGGATGTTCCAGAGCAACTCTTAACACAACATACAATGTATATATAAAGCCATTATTTACTTACTGCAGCAAAGTTCTTGTAACAGCAAACACAAAAAAAAAAAATTTTAACCTTTTAAAAACCAAAGTCTGAGGTTAATTACAGGTGCTATCAAAACCACACCAAAAGCAGCTATGGAAATACTAACCAACCAATGAATATGAAATAGAAAAAGCGGCTCCTATTCAACACGAAAAGTTGATCAGACTCCCATTCAATACATGGCATAAGAGAAATTTTACACATACACTAAAGACTCAGGAGAGCTTTCTTTCCAAAATTCAAGACATCAGGAAGAATGTACACCTTCCTAATTCAAAGGATAACTTCATATCTAAAGTCAATCCGACACATACATTAGACATCACATATTATTTACACCTGACAGAAGAAGTTAAAAAAAGTGATACTCCAATTAGTGTTCTAAAATTATTGGCATTAGAGACAATCCATACTAGATTTCCAGAACATGAATGGCTCCATATTTATACTGATGGATCATTGATATCAAACCAAGATGGAGCAGGTGCTGGAGTCACATGTGACCTCTTTTCTTATTACAGATCTTTAAGTTATGGAACTACTAACTTTGATGGAGAAATTGAAGCAATTCGAATGGCCCTACAAAATCTTTTGTACAGAATTTCACATTTTCAGCAAGCAGTTATTCTCTCAGATTCCAGGGCAGCAATTATAGCAATTACTTCCAAGATGTCACCAAAAAACCAAACAATTATAGAATGTTGGAAAATGCTTAGCCATCTAACAGCACTTCAAAAGCACCTAGTCTTCCAATGGATACCAGCTCACTGTGGACTGAGTGGTAATGAGAAAGCTGATTTTCTTGCAAAAAAGCAGTGTACAAAAATCTATAGTTAATCTACCATTTTATGCAGCTAAAAGATTAGTCAATTCTGAATTCAAAAAAATTATTGCAAAGTATTACTATGAAAAATCAAAGAATAAAAGATGGGAACTACCAAACATTCGAACAGTAATTCCTGAGTATCCTCGAAAAACAGCAGTTGCAACCTTCAGGTTGATTACGGGACATGATTGTCTGGCAAAACATTTAACAGAATTGGGATATGTTCTTCACCACTCTGTCCTCTATGTGATCTGCAAGAGGAAATGGATCGAGACCACCTTCAAATATGCCCGGCCACTTCAGGTGCCCCATCCATCAGTGAAAAATATTGGAGAGTAAGAGGATTAATGACTTCATTGTCAGAAATCCAGCATTAGCTAACAACAACAACATTTTTCATCACAAAAGTGTGACTAAACTTATGCATTTGAATCTTTGCAGTGCAGCATCTAAGAGATGATGCTTTTAATTTAAAAGGTGAGTTAATTAATAACACTGAAGAACACTTACAAAATATTTTTCTGGGACGCGTTTTGAAACGCGTCCCGGAAAAATATTTTGTAAGTGTTGTTCAGTGTTATTAACTCACCTTTTAAATTAAATTAATTACAACAACACTGTTTTCAAACTTCTATGAAAGGTAGATAGATGATGCTTTTGTTGGAGAGAAAGTACCTTGTGACTGAAGTTCATGCTGCCTTGCAATCATCTCAGTATGCTGCTGCCATATTTACTTGCAGCGGCAAGGGCAACATCCACAAAATATAAAAGACAGTAACGTTCTGAATATAATAATAAAATCCATTTGGAATCACAGTGTATGATACTTTGCTAAATGAAATACTTGCAAACAAAGAATCAGATAGATGCATGAATGTGAAAATATGTGTCAATTTCTATTGAACCCATAGCCATTGCAATGCCAATGATAGCAAGTCTCTGACAGTAATGCATTCTTATTACCCAACCAGCCAGCAATCTGACGAGCCCCTTTTAGTTGATACACGTCACATGAGTGTCAATCGCAAGGAAATTTCTCATCAACCATAACCATCACGGTAATGTATATATTGAGTCAGGCTGAGAATTTTTAGAACTCTTCTTATATTCCTGGAGACTAAAAACATTGCAGCTACTTCATGCCCTGTCGTCATAATTTGAGGAGAGCAGAATTTCTCCAAACTTGAAATGTGATTCAATGAGTATTTGGGCTTTTGGTTTTTCTAAGTTGGTATGAGAAGTATGACTTGCTATAGCACTTTTAAAGATTTCTGTTACTATTATATAGAGCTCTTAATGCTTGATCCTTACCTGGGTAACCTTTACACAGTTCCTCGATAGGAGTTGACATTTTCTTTTCACTGATTCGCTCATACTTTTGTCTCTTTGTGGCAGCTTTGAGTCCTTGCCAAGGTAGGGAACCCCTATTGAAGTACATTAAAACATACCCCAATGATTCTAAGTCATCCCTGCGACTTTGTTCTGTAAATAAAACATTGTGCAAATATTAAACAGACGGAAAAATCCAAGCGCTCAATCATACTTTTACTAAAGCACATGCAAATGAAATTGGCTATAACTTCTTTACTAATGAATTCTGGAAATGAAAAAACTATAAGACCTCCAGGTATTCTAAGCAAACAATGGAATATGCACATAAAAATGATTGGCTTGAAAATACAGGCAAATAATTCTTGCTAATTTAATTAACTTTTTGAGAAGTAGAATCGGAACTGAAAAAGTCAATGTCACAGCCAGATTTGAACCACATATCTTCCACTTCATGTGTGGCTGCTCCACAATTCAAATCTGGCAATGGCATTGAATTTTTCAGTAGCGATTTTAGCCCTCAAAACATTGCTCACACATGGCCTGTGTCTTTAAAAACACAGCAGTAAGTTGATTGGCATAGAAAAAATAACAATGACACTGAATTAAGTGAAATTAGGTCTTCATTAACTGTGACTTAAAACAGCGAAGAAAACAATGTTTTAAAAGCTTTATTTTTGTTTAGTTTTAATGCACCATTCACAAATACATTATCAATGATCTAACACTCATACTCTCAATATTTTTAATACAGAAATGTGTTCTCAACTGCGGCCAAAAGATGAACTCTCTCATATACATGATATTCTAATAAAACTGTTAGATATATTCAGGAAACCAAAAATTAACAAAAACATTTTCCATGTTAAGGTCTGCTTGGGGAACAGAAAGCATAGACCTTGAAAATCAAATTGGTTTTTGAGACCACATGTAGGCAACACATATACAATTTCTTTTAAAAGTGTCCTTTTGCTAAATAAGGGGCCTCAAAAATTGTATTTCTGAAGAAACGTGTAGCAGAAATTATAAGCTCAGATTGATTTATGCTGATATTTGTTATGTTTATTTGTGTCAAAAAATACTTCAGTTTCCTGTTACATGAATGTTATGCTTTATTTTTGTGAACTTTATTGTTGCATCCAAAACAATTCACAAAAATGAAACATGGTCAACATCGATATGTGAAAATCATGAAAAAAGACAATGGTTGCTAAGCTCCATAACCAAGAAGAATAAATGCTGAATCTTTTTTCAACACAGCTGCAATATTAAACAGAGTAGGCATTGAAACTTTTGTACAAATATTAGCGAGTGTGCACTGTAAATTTTGGAAAAAGCTTTGGTAATCCAAAATTATGAGAAATACCAAACAATCTGATAGTGATTTGCGAAAAAGAAATACTGCACAATTGATATCCATGGATATAAATACAAGTCAGCAAAAGAAAAACCAATCTAAAATAAGAAATTAGAAACTAAAGCTTCACTTATCTTATTAATATTGCAAGTTCTTCCAATGCTGACTAGTTTCTAGTTGTACCCAACTAGTTTCAAGTTGGATACAATTAGTCAGCCTTGAAAGAACTTGCACTATTAATAAGATAAGTGAAGCTTTTAGTTTCTAATTTGTTCTTATTTTAGATCTGTTTTTTTTATTATCGTCCTTGAACATAATGTCATATTGGACGATGAGTGAATGGAACAGGTGAAATGGTGCTCAAATGAGCCCAATATCCATGGAGCTTTAAGTTACCCGACATTTGTCTTCCCAGGATAAGGGAAAACCTCGGGAAAAACCCTAACCGGATAACTTACCCTAAGCGAGATTCGAACTCGCAACTTCTTGAATGTGAGTCAGACGCACTAACCACCCTACCGAGGCAGGCATTAGACTCTGTTGCTTCACTGCTAATAGCTAAAATTTTCTTTAATTAAAAAACCAATGCTTACTGTAAAAGTGACACCACTGAACTTTGCATGAGGAATAGTTATAAAAGAAAACTTTGACACGACAATATTCCGAATAATTTTGGACATTGGTTTCAAGAATATGTTTAAAAAGTGAGATGATCTGTAAATATATGTTATCTTAATTTAAATAAAGGTAATTTTGGCAGAATCCAGACTTTATCACAAACCAGAAAATATATCATTGGCCAGTTAGAAACAAATAAATTCCCAATGCACAATATCCCCTCCATTTTCTGGTATCACATCATTATCATTGCCAGGCTGTTGTGAATCAAAATATTGAGTGCTGCCTTACTTGCCATTCTGGGAATCATTATTGTTATCCTTGTTAGGTGGTTGTGAACCAGCCTTTAATGTCCATACAAATATTTGCCCACCATACATTCAGCAACCTTTAAGATTCTCAACAATATATGTTAAATTATATCTAGTTCTATACTTATAAGAGTGATTTTAGTAATGCTTTCAAGGTTCCTTTTCCAGACGAACATGAACTTTTCGACTTGGCTTTTTTGAAATACTTGTTCACAAAGATATTAAGAACAAATCATTGCACTATTTTTGGGCAAATATCCAAATTATGTCAATTTTTTCAAGAATTTAATTTTTTTTTTTTGCAAAACAATATTTGCATTAACTCTTGCTAAAAATCTAAATTAGCGCTGCATATCTGAATCCAAATGGGACTTTCAAACAAAAAGGCAAATTTTGGGAGCCCTAAAATCCTGAAAATTAGTACAGGAACTCCTAGTTCTAATTATTCCTGAAGTCTGGAAGATGAATCACTCTTTAGTTTAGAAAAATATTGTTTAGAATTTAACTCAAGTATTATAAGATTTAAAGGCCTCTACATCACAGTTTATTGTACAGCCAGTGGATCTCCGGCTGACATTTCTCAAGGCCTTGTGATGCAGTGTTGGCAGTTCTTTAGCGGTAATTTCAAACAGGATATTTGAAACATTTCATACATCTGCAGATCGCATCGCTACTTCGTAAATTTACGTGGACAGTATGCACATAAATGATCACAGAATAGTAGAATATGGAGAAATTGTTATACCGTTTGCCTACCACAAAAAAACCTCCACAAACACCAAAGCAATTAAAACCATGTGATCTGTGTAAAACGGAGTTGGCAACACAGTGCTACACTTGAAAGCCATGCCTACAGTGAAACCGTTGATTCGTGCTAGCAGAAAGTTTTAACATCCGGTGCATTACTCGCTTCCAGTATTGCCAAAATTAACACCTACTGCCCATAACAGATGTAAAGGTAACATTGGAACAGAATAATGGTGTAACGAAGATAATGCATGAAAATAAAACCGAAACCTGTATTTTAATGTTTTAACCTTAATAAATATATACTTTCTTGTTAAGATAATTTTGTGAATCCATTTTTCCAAAATTCATTACTATACGTTGGCAATGCTAACCTTGCCCCTGCAACTCACCACAGCTGTGAAACGTCAGGGCCAGAGATCCACTGGCCATACAATAGCTTCCTAGTAATTTATCTTGATTGACTACTGTGTTTTGATATAAATAACAGTTTTCGGTAATACTGCCAAATAAGGGCTTTGTGATGCGCAATGGTGAAACACCATGCCAACTTGACATGAAGAAATGCACTACTAGACAAAGAGGCTGGCAATGGGTCAGAGAGTCTCAGTCAGCAGAGAAAACAAAACCGATGGAGTCATGTGACTAGCTAGAAAACATGGCTGCTATTTGTTATTGTTATTGTAGGAGCTATAATTCTAACAATGAATCAGTCTCAGGCAGAAGAGAAAGCGGAACCAATGGAGTCACATGACTAGCTGGAAAATACGGCTGTTAGTTTGTTATTGTTATTGAAGGAGCTGCAATTCTGATGACATTATTCATGTGAGAAAGTAAAAAAGGAATACTTATACAGTGTTAAATATTACCTTTATAAACATGACAAGATATAATACCCAATTTTAACATAAATTTGTTTAAAAATTGCTCAGACATTTTGTTACCAGTGGTGGTCACAAAGTATCTGCACCCCCTCTTGGTAATCTAAGTTCTGGAATAAGGCTTGGTAATGTTAATGTTAACATACAATAACAGTAAAAGTCATAATGAAGGTAAAAAAAACATAATAAAAATAATTTTAATCATAATTATGCACATCTGTCTGCTCTTTATTAGGCAACTGTTAGCCTTAAAAAGACTGTTTTTGCACAATGGCTGTAGAAACCCGAGAGAGGAAGAAAAATAATGGATTAATCACCAATAAATGTGGAAAGCATTACGAATAAAGCGAGGGTAGAGACTTGAAAGATGTGTGAATGTGGCTATGTATGAAAAGCATGAACTGGATGCAGTTCTGAAGGAAAGGAACCATATAGATGGCAGAATGGTTTTTGGAGTGCCACAAGGAAACATTGCAACACTGTTTGATTTGTACAGCCACACCCATACATAAACTCATGGAGATAAGCAAATAACTCCAGGGTGGTTCCAAACTGCCTCCGAAGTCTGCTCTTGGATCCCTTCCACATGTTCTCCATTTTCTGGATGTGCACATCTAAAACTCTACAATCTATCCTGGAACACCTGCCGAATGGCAAAAAGCAATAACTGTCCCACTCTTGAAGAAAGATAAAACAGCATCAGAAATAAAAAATTATAGACCAATAGCTCTTACTAGCATAATAGCAAAAGTGATGGAAAGAATGTGTCACATAGGTTAAATTGGTTTCCAGAATCACAAAATTTAATTTCCCCATGTCAAGCTGGATTCAGTGAACAAGTCTTGCTTCTCAGTCAAGAAATCAAAGACCCCTTCAATAGAAAAGAAGATAATGGATCAGTTTTTATTGATTTCCAAAGTGCATATGATCCTATATACAGAACAAAACTACAAAAGAAAATAAAAAAAATAGGGATGCAAGGTCAAAAGTTTTCATGGGTATGTCATTTCCTAACACAACGCTTTATTGCAACCAGATACGGAAGAAATATATCTAAATACAAACAAGTACACTGTGGGTTACCACAAGGCGCAGCGCTCAGCACTACACTTTTTAATATATTTATTAACGATCTGCCACAACAAATACAAGAATCAGGTGTGAAGTGTGCACTATTTGCTGATGACTTAGTGATGTGGACTTCAAAACCAAAAAGCAAAGGTACAGAACTAGAAAAAACCATGCAACAATCCTTAACCAACTTACAAAGGTGGACCAAAGAAAGTTTAATGACTGTTAATACAACAAAATCAAACTATCAAATCTTTTCACTAAGAAAAAAACCACTAAAAATAAAACTAAATTTTGAGGGTCAACAATTACCTGAAACAAAGGAAGCAAAGTATTTAGGAGTTACATTTGATACCAAACATACATGGACCAAACAAATACAAAATGTAATACAAAGAGCAGAGAGGCACCTTTCACTGTTAAAACGTCTAACAGGAATGAAGTGGGGATGTTCCAGAGCAACTCTTAACACAACATACAACGTATATATAAAGCCATTATTTACTTACTGCAGCAAAGTTCTTGTAACAGCAAAATACAAAAAAAAATTCAAATCTTTCAAAACCAAAGACTGAGACTAATTACAGGTGCTATCAAAACCACACCAATACCATCTATGGAAATTTTAACCAACCAATACCCCACTAAATATGAAATAGAAAAAGCAGCTCTTATTCAACACGAAAAGTTGATCAGACTCCCATTCAATACATGGAACAAGAGAGATTTTACATATACACTAAAGACTCAGGAGAGCTTTCTTTCGAAAATTCAAGAATGTGTACCTTCCTAATTCAAAGGAAAACTTCATATATAAAGTCAATCTGACATAAATATTAGACATCAAATATTATTTACACCTGACAGAAGAAGTTAATCTCTTGAGCGCTGGTCATTTAAAACATCCGTGAGCTGAGAACTGCTAACCAATATCCAGCGCAGGGCATTTAAATTGTTAAATGCGCTAAAAGTGCTTCGTATATACACAGCTGTATTTTGCGTAAATATGAAGTTATTTTAACCTCTTGAGGGATATCGACGTGAAATCACGTCCATTTAAAATGGCGGATGAGCGATATGGGCGTGTATACACGTCCTGTGCGTTTAAGCATTTAACCCGTATTTATCCCTTATCCAACTCAACTTATTATAATTTTACCTTTATGAAACATTTTAGTAAGGTCTATATACTTTAGTTTGTCACAATAGCTCAGTGGTTAGAGCAGCCACCCGGTAAGCGGAAGGTCTGTGGTTCAAATCCCAGTTGTGGCATTGAGTTTTATAAAAATATGGTGCTCTCTAAAAAGCGGTTACATTTACTGCTAAGTCTCTTCAAGAGGAAATGGATTGAGACCACCTTCAAATATGCCCGGCCACTTCTAGTGCCCCTTCCATCAGTGAAAAATATTGGAGAGCAAGAGGATTAATGACTTCATTGTCAGAAATCCAGCATTAGCTAACAACAACAACAACATATACTTTATTGGCTTACCTTAATATGTTCGTTCTGCAGTGATTTACCTCAAAACAGGGATAAACACACAAGGGTACGTACATCTCCACATTCGCAAATTCCCTTCTTGCGGCACAAGAAACACTTTGGAGATGGGCGGGATTTCTTTGCTGTTGGTGGTATCCTTTTAGGATAATGTTTTCCTTGAAGTCTGAGGGGTTTTGGATTTTCAACCCCCAACGTGGTATTGTTCAATTAGGCTGCGAGCTATTTATAGTCGGTAGTCAAGGTTGGTCATTGTCCTGTGTGGGTTTAGAGCTCTCCAAATTACCAAACAATTGTATATGGTTATATCCAGTTGGTGCAAAAATATCTTTTTATACCACTTCTCCCTTCAGCTAGAAGCAGGAAAGAATACGTATGTATTTCAACAAAGAAAGACACGGACTCTACTAAGTTACGAAACTCGCGTAAGCAGAAGTTGCAATGTTGATCTATTCTGATGACTCAAGAGACTACGCATACAGTAGCGCTTTATTACACAGTATGCTGACGCATAAGCCACACATACAATGGGTGTTTCTTTACTGTTTCTTTCCGAGAACTTATATTAGATGCGTTCGACAGAGCAAAGTTGACTTTTCACCACAGTGAAACCAAATTGTGCCATTTCAACGTTTTGTAAATACAACTCAACTTTGCCGATGACGTACATTTATACTGCATATAACGAGTTTTATACCAGTTTTTGTTTCATTAAAATAACTTAATATTTACACAAAATACAGCTGTGTATATACGAAGCACTTTTAGCGAATTTAACAATTTAAATGCTAGCAGTTCTCGGCTCGCGGACGTTTTAAATGGCCATCGCTCAAGAGGTTAATGAAACAAAAACTGGTATAAAACTCATTATATGCAGTATACATGTACGTCATCAGTAAAGTTGAGCTGCATTTACAAAACATTGAAATGGCACTATTTTGTTTCACTGTGGTGAAAAGTTAACTTTGCTCTGTCGAACGCATCTAATATAAGTTCTCTGAAAGAAACAGTAGTCAACCCATTGTATGTGTGGCTTGTGCGTCAGCAAACCAAAGCATAGTGTGAAATAAAGCACTTGTGTATGTGTGGTCTGTGAGTCATCAGAATACAGCATGTTTTCAACTTTTGCTTACGTGTGTTTCGTAACTTAGTAGACTCCGTTTCTTTCTTTGTTGAAATACATACATATACTTTCCTGCTTGTATCTGAAGGGAGAAGTGGTATAAAAAGGTATTTTTGCAATTGTTTGGTAATTTGGAGAGCTCTAAACCCACACAGGACAATGACCTACCTGGACTTCCGACTATCAATAGCTCGCAACCTAATTGAATAATACCACGTTGGGGGCAGAAAATCCAGAACCCCTGCACCCCTCAGACTTCAAGGAAAACGTTATCCTAAAAGGATACCACCAACAGCAAAGAAGTCCCACCCATCTCGAAAGTGTTTCGTGTGCTGCAAGAAGGAAATTCGCAAATGTGGAGATGTACCCTTGTGTGTTTATTCCTGTTTTGAGGCGTATCACTGCAGAAGAACATATAAAGGTAAGGCAGTATATAGACTTTACTTAAATGTTTCATAAAGGGAAAATTAAAATAAGATGAGTTAGATAAGGGATAAATAAGGGTTAAATGCACAAAGGCACAGGACGTGTATACACACCCATAACGCTTGTCCGTCATTTTAAATGGACGTGATTTCACATCCATAGCACTCAAGAGGTTAAGAAAAATTATATTCCCGCTAGCATTCTAAAATTAGTGGTATTAGAGACAATCCTTACTAGATTTCCAGAACATGAATGGCTCCATATTTATACTGATGGATCACTGATATCAAACCGAGATGGACCAGGGGCTGGAGTCACGTGTCACCTCTTTTCCTATTACAAATCTTTAAGTTATGGAACTACGAACTTTGATGGAGAAATTGAAGCAATTCAAATGGCTCTACAAAATTTGTTGTATAGAACTTCAGATTTTCATCAAGCAGTTATTCTCTGAGATTCCACGGCAGCAATTATAGCAATTACTTCCAAAATGTCACCAAAAAACCAAACAATTATAGAATGTTGGAAAATGCTTAGCCATCTAACAGCACTTCAAAAACACCTAGTCTTCCAATGGATACCAGCTCACTGTGGACTGAGCGCTAATGACAAAGTTGATTTTCTTGAGAAAAAAAAAAAGGGTGCCAGCAGTGTACAGAAATCTATAGTTAATCTACCATTTTATGCAGCTTAGAGATTAGTCAACTCTGAATTCAAAAAAATTACTGCAAAGTATTACTATGAAAAATCAAAAAATAAAAGATTGGAACTACCAAACATTCAAACAGTAATTCCTGAGTATCCTCTAAAAACGACAGTTGCAACCTTCAGGTTGATTACGGGACATGATTGTCTGGCAAAACATTTAAACAGAATTGGAATATGTTCTTCACTATTGTTCTCTAGGTGATCTGCAAGAGGAAATGGGTGAAGACCACCTTGAAATATGCTCGGCCACTTCTAGTGCCCCATCCATCAGTGAAAAATATTGGACAGCAAGAGGATTAATGGCTTCATTGCCAGAAATCCAGCATTAGCTAACAACATTCGGGTTGTGAGGATTAATGAAGTTCTCATTGTGGAGAACAATGGAGTGCATGTATACATCATTGTTGATATTCCCCACATTGGTGTATACTGCCCAGCCATTGGAGATGATGTGGGATCCAGGCAATATGTTGTTAGTTAATGCTGGATTTCTGACAATGAAGTCATTAATCCTCTGGTCTCCAATATTTTTCAATGTGTACTGCTGGATCAGACCTTCCAGAGTTTGGGAGGTCCTGTCTGGAACCTCAATCAAGAAGCACTTTCCTGATCTCCATTCAACACCCCTAAAGACCCAGTGACCTCTCCACTGAACCTGGTGGTACTTGCGATGGAAGTACTTAAGTCTCATTGATCTCCATGATGAGAGGGACATAATTTTCATCTTAACCTCCAATTTTAGAGGCATGCCTCTCCAAATAAATTTGACATTCGTCTCTGCAGTATTTTACCCATTCCAAGGAGGTGTGCCAATGCCCAGTGGTGGATTCGTGAGTGCTTTGATGCTGCAGGTAATCTGATACCCAGCAGTATATAAATAATATAATCTGCTGCACTCAAAGATAGAAGCATATCTCACAGGTTGTCTCATTCTGTGGGGTGAACAGCACCATTGATTCCTTTGTGGGTAATGAGCTTATGCCTGGAGATGGCATGGTTGCATGATTGCTCGCATCTCTCACACGTAGCCTGGTTTTGCAATAGATGACGATATGCACACCACATCATTGCTTGTTCCGGAGTAGATAAGTCCCCAATAAGGCACTCTATAATCGCTCCAGTCTTAGATCCGCACTTGATGTAAACACAAGCCATCAACAACTAACTCGCTATATGCCAAAACCAAAGAACATCATAAAATATAGTACCTTAAATATCGGCGATTATCTTTGAGTTTTCAAGATGTATGATAACCTTGGTAAAGACTACTTAAATGTAACACGATAGCAGTGCTGTTCCTAAAGCTCCAGAGTTAACATCATTCTGTTTCAACATAAACACGAGGCATGAGTCCACGTGGTGTTTCTTTGTGTTAGTCACAGGTGATACGAACACCAGGTTATCGTGGAGGGACACAAGGTGCGGATCTAAGGCTGGATGAGTTTGTAAAACCCTCCGTTAATATCTCGGCCACATCCATTACGTCATCTGCTGGCACGATGTGCAAGTTCCCAACATTATTTTGAACGACCTATATTTCCCGCCTACTTGGTCATGTATGTATTGCCAGAAGTTAGCATCATACTGATTTTATGCATTGCCAACTAAACAACTCTAACATTGTGCAACTTCTACTGCTGGTTACTTTCTTTTCTCATGCATTGGCACCCTGCATTACGCGATCCCTAAGCCCATATTTGGCAATAATACCCAATTTTCATAATGACATCTTTGAACACTCCTTGTAATATTTTCCTACAAAATTTCTTTAAAAAAGAATAACTTTCCCATTCTTCTGTGAACCTTCATTGATACAATGACTTTAATATTCTAATCCTTCGCTTAACATTAAATTCTTTTCTTGAAAGTAAATCTAACCATCTTTTGTAAGTTAAGCTGGAATTCATAAACATACCTATTCCAAGATGAGTGTTGATACTAGCATATCTCGCAGTGCCAGTAAGATTTTTGTTCTCCCGGTATGGAATATGCTGATGCGTGCGTCCATCACGATATTTCTTTGCTAGACCAAAGTCAATAATGTACACCAGGTTTCCTTTCTTTCCAAGTCCCATTAAGAAATTATCTGGCTTAATGTCTCGGTGGATAAAGTTGCGGCTGTGTATATAATCTATTCGTGAAATCTGCAATGAAAGGAAAACACATTTTAGTTTTGCTTTACAATGATGATTCTCAGGCATATTCCTTACACTTGGTACTCAGACAGTGGAAAAGAAAAAACAGCCAGTGTTTCAATTTTATTTTGTATTTTCATATTGTTATAAATAGTTACAGCTTCGGATAAAGAAGTGCCTTTATTTTATATTATTATTATTAGCTCTGAATCCAAAGTCTATAGACTCCTATGTATGAAAAAACACATTTTATATTGTTTTTGGATGAAGAATTTAAGGATAGGAGATTCTTTTATAAATTACACAAAATTCTATTTTGCAATACGAAATGAATGAAGAACACTTGAAGACCTGTGAAGCATTAAGATCAGAAGAAACTACAGTTCAAAAGTATTGGAAAGCATGAATGCTAATGGCTGCATTGCCAGATGCAAGGCACTAGAAAACAACAACTATTTTGCAATACCGTCAAAACTTGCTCCAACATTTAATAATTCACATATATCACTTATTTATTATATTAATACAAAAAGTTATTTTTCAATCAACATGACATTATTCATAATAAATACTTGTCTAGGAAGGAACTGTTTCAGTAGGACATGAGTTTGGTTAACAACAGCATGTGGAAACAACATTTAAATGTTCAAAAGCTGTCATAAAAAACTCTTGCAAAGGAAAACAAGAAAGCGTATATTCAAACTTGTTGCATTAACACAGAACATTTAAAAACGACCAATATTATAACAAAAACTTATTTGACACATGTAACTCATTATAATGAGCCCTAAATTTTTCATGCACAGTTCTTAATTTATAACCTAACAAGTGCACTGCATTTTGCTAGTGTGCGATTGGGGTGCCACAGCCGGCTTTGCTCCTACATAACTCCACGCATAAAGCATGTATACACTCTTACCTTATAGAAGATGCTGGAAATGTCATCCACCCTTGGCTAAACAAGCGTTATAATGGAAGAACACATTCTGATTCACACGATTAAGTTTGGCCACCGTAATATTTCTGATTTCATTTCTATTATTTCGTTTTAGTTCTTCCAATGCATGAGGATTTGTCTAAAACTAAAATAATATCATGTGTATAAGTGTCCATGCTTTAAAACAAGGATACCCGGTATCACAAATGCATTACTGTGAATGATTTCTTTCATCAGTGAATGATGGTTTAATTGATACACAGCTTCTGTTCTTTTCTGACGAGGCGTGGTTCCACCTAAATGGTCATGTCAACACTCATACCAGTCAGTACTGGGTCTCTGAAAATCCATACCACGTTCAACAAATCCCTCATTATGAACGGAGAGTTGGGAGTTTGATGTGCCGTTATCACTAGATGCATAATTGGTCCAATATTCCACAAGCAGACTGTAAATGCAGAGAGGTACCGAAATTACATTTTGACCCCATTTTATCATGAACTGACAGAAGAGAAATCATATGGGTGGTTTCAACAAGATTCTGCTACTGCTCATACAGTACAGGTGTCCATGAATAAAATTAGGGAGGTGTTTGAAGTGATTAGTGCTGGTGTATGGTCTTCTTGCTCCCTCGATCTATGTGATTTTTACTTGTGGGGGTAGCCTGAAAGACAAAGTTTACGAGACAACTCCTCATACATTGGAAAAACTAAAACAAAATATCAAAAATGAAATCAGAAACATTACAGTGGCCCAACTTAATCATGTGAATCAGAATGTGTTCTTCCAATACTTGTTTAGCTGAGAGTGGATGACATTTATAGCATCTTCTACAAGGTAAGTGTTAGGCATGCTTTACACGCGGAGTTTATATAGGAGCAAAGCCAGCTGTGGCACACCCAATTGAGCACAGGCGAAATGCTGTGCCTAGGGTCAGACGCCTGTCGGTGAGTACGGGAACCTATGGACCAGACAGAGTGAAGACCTGGAAGTGGGTGGTCAGCCAAGCATTGGGTATGATAGCAAGGAAGAGGATATATGAAATGCACGTCAAATCGATGAATGGAAAAGTGATTATGGAGCAATTGGTAGAATGAGTGGCAGGGATAATCGGAGAAAACCTGTCCTGACGCTGCTTTGTCCACCACATATCACATGCAGGTCTCTGGGATCGAATCCGGGCCACTTAGGTGGTAGGCGAGTGGTTTAACCACTCAGCCATGCTGCCACCAAGTTAACAATACCTGTACCAAAAATACTTTCAAACATCCATTTTCTTTACCACTTCTTAAAAGCACAGAATTATAAGATGATATCTAGTCATTCATGTTCATGACTTTCATAGCTTTATTATAGTTGAATACATACAGTGGCAGTAGTAATGTATTTCGCTGTCATCATTTCTTTTCACTGCCAATAAAATTGTCTCCAGATGTGACATTTGTTATAATCAGAGTACTCAATGTTGTCCACCCACTTCACTATTTTCACTGCTCCATTCTGCAGTTTGTAAACTTTCGTTTCTTCATCTTTTGCTCGAAGCTGTCACAAACGCCTTTCTGGTTCTGCCCCAAGCTTCCACAGTACACAACTTTCGCACTATGTAAAGCCATTGTGAGTGGTAAACAGGAATAAAAATGATTTGCCTATAGAAATCTGCCCTGATTTGTATTGATACATGACAAGAGTTGACATACATTTGCCACCAAATGGCTCTGTTCATCAACTCCTGTATACATTATAACATTCAGAGCGGAACCTTCAGTGTTGCAGCCTTCATAGAGTTTGATGCCATATTTATGGGTTTTATATGGGATATCCTGTTTAAAAATTCTTCTTCCTTACATGGTATGAACTCATCAATGCCAACATCTCTCTATTTTGAAAATTCATCAAAATCATACAAAGAACCTCCTCTATTTTGTACAGGTGACTTGTTTTACTGGCCTTACAATTGTTGCAAAACTGAGGTTTCTTAATATTGATAAGAATCTGTCCCTCGACAATGTGTTTGAAATACATTCATTTTTAAACATTTTATTTTTTGACCAATAGCAATGTGGGAATGACAGGTGTATCAAACCCATTTTCCTAATTAACTGAAAAGTGGCAAATTGTTTTCTATATCTATATCTTGCCATGAATTGTTTGACTTGCCAGACCCTGATTCAGCTTTCAGGTTTGTAGTGATAACACATTTGAAAATCTTCAGAGGTTATCTTAGTGTTTGCATTAACTTCCAACTTCTCAGTAACATAATGAAACAGTGATCTGAATCAGGGATTGCCATTAGTTGTTCCATGTGCACCCTCTGCATTGTAAATCATCCATAATTTGTTATTTGGATGTATCTTCAGAACATGACTCACCCATCTATAAGGGGTAGAAGATTAATTTAAACCAGTGGTAGATCTCGGTATTTGGAACACATTTTTATGTTACATTTTTGGCTCTGACCATTTCCTAAGGAGATATTTCAGCTTTGTCGAAAACAAGCTGGCAAAACTGCAGATTGTGGGTGTCACTTTCCCTAACACAATACATAAACATAGAAGTGGTACGTCTTGAGAATATAAACACATATCCTGCCAGCTCTTTATGTGTTTACTGTGCGAGTGTAGGCCAACCATAAGTGTTATCTGCCAAAACATTACACATCCCTGCATGTGACTGACCTGTTTACATACACAAGCCAGGTCAATTCTCTGACCAACCTCAACACACCGTTGTTGACTTACTTCACTTGTGAAAGAGTTGCTTGGAGTATTCATTCGCGTCTCTAAAGTGATTAATTATTTCGAAACCCTGTGTGATGTCCATACTACCAAAGCTATGCCAGAAATAAGTTACTCTACGCATCTTACAGGTAACAAACTGTTATCTTCGTACAGCCTTGTGAAGATACATATCCAATTTGGATAAAAAAACATTTATTTTTTCGAAATCAGCTGATCAAAGAATAAAATGTCACTTTTTTGTTTGTAACGCTTCTATGAAGAAATGTAATGGCTTCCCTTTTACCCTGTTTAAAATCTCGTCATCTATATAAAATATCAATAATTCCAAGTTTTTATCATGAATTAAAGCTATACTGCATGAAGGAGGTCAACTTTCTTGAAAGTTAATGTTGAGATCGATTTTACAGGAAAGTCTTCAGTTGTAATCTAGTTTGGATATGAAGAAGCATTCTGCTCTACATACAACTGCACATTTTTACATTGCTCTGATTTTTGTTATCAGTGTTCCACTGTAAAATGTAGTGCAAGGCAGTCTACATTTTATTTTTCAAAACAGGATTTTAACTGCTCAAATCTGAGTCCCTGCATCTTAATAATTTTATTTTTCTCTGAAATCACCATCATGAATTCCACCATGGTACAGTGAGACAGAATCACCATTTTTGTGGCCAAAATAACAAAAAGTCATTGTTATATTCCACTAAAGAAAATGTTTGTTTTTAAATTTACATTACTCAGGACACCTTAAATTAATGGAAATTTGTAGGCTTGACCACCATGGCTGGGGCTGATGCATCTTGTAAATTGGTACTTTTGAGAGCAGCCTGTCAGCCACGCCTTGAATATTGAGCTCCTTTTATTTGCATATCAGTACTATGTTGACGTGATTAAAGTTTGCAGTATGGATAATGTTGAACAAAGTATGCTGTTTCTTTTCCATGTTCACAATATTTTGTATATTGCTGCATGTTTTAACAAATGATATTAGAATCCAAGATGAGTTCCACTTGAGGATTGAGGCTAAGTGTTAAGTTTATGTAAGGCTGCATATACAGTGCGTTTACTGCAAAATTTGGCCAGCAGGTGCACGGCCTATCTCCCAGTCACATAGTGCACGATTCGGCTGGCAGTTGTGCAGATCGACTCCCAGTCACACATGTATGCACATCAAATCAAATCTCAAATCACATTAACAACTACCAGAATATACACAACACATGCCTTATCGCAGCAGATGTTGGAAATGCTGTCCATCTGCAACAATATGTCTATAGTACATTCCAAGGAAATTTTTGTTCACAGCTTCCATCATAATGTTAGTTTCTATCCTGATATTTTGTTTTGATTTTGTCTTGTGAAAAGTGTCTAAAAGAATTTTGAGATGACCATTTTAACCGTTCTCTGATTTCATCTAATTTCTGTTCCGTATTACCTTTCTTTTCCTATCATGAATTGATCCTGTCTGCCTGAATTTATTCACAGGCAAATGACGGTGTCTCCACTCGGAACGTGCATGCCCGGAAATTTAGTTTCAAATTACCTTATAACTTCAGTAAAAGATGATGTAAGCACATGCGTATCATACATAAACACTTTGTTGTACTGTATACTGCAATTAATTCATTTTGAAAACACTTCAAGCAAAACTAAACACTTCTACATTTCCTAATGTTATTCAGGTGTGAACTGGACAAGAATAGTACAGAATAGCTGTCTAACAGAAGTAAGACTGATGCACGTATGACAATTAGCATGCTAATGCAGGGAGATGCAGTGACGGTCACACAGGAAGTGCACCTGTTGGCCAAGTTTTGTAGTAAATCTATTGTATAATGTTGCGATATGCTACTTCAATTTTCACTTTATATTGACTGAATATTTTAGTTAAGGAAGTATGAAAGATTTTGCAACAACTTGCACCTTGATATTATTTTTGCATTAGGTACAATTCAAAAGAAGACTGCTGTTAAACACTTGGCATGCTGAAAAGCTAACTGCAAACAAAGAAACTGCTGTATTAAACCATTTAATTGCTACAGACCGTATAGACAATAATATGTGCAATTTGACCACCTCTGTAGCACAGTGGTAGTGCACCTGCCTCTGGTGCAGATGAACCAGGTTTGATCCCTGGTACCAACGTGGGGATTTTTCCCCCACTGGATGGTCTGGTACGGGGTGTACTCAGCCTCGTTAGGTCCTGGAGGGGCCAACTGAGGAGCTACTTGATAAAGACATAGCGACCCCAAGTCGTAAAGACCACATTAACTGGCAGGGAGGGCTCAGGATGCTGACCATGTCTCACTCTGCAGTACTGCACCCCATTCATGACGCCTGTAGTGGGCAGAGGTGGGGAATGTAGTTGCCAGGCAGCAAGCCTTGAACCTTCGTGGGCTGTTGTGCTGGTTTTTTTTATGTGCAATTTGAAACTAAAAGTGAAAGATTTTTGCCACAAATTAAATACAAGGAGGAAACAAAATTATGTAGCAGAAAAAATGTTGTCAACAAATTTTCAGTGGTTTCAGAATATTTTGAGTCATACGTGTGAAGTATAATCAGGACATTAGGTGATAAAACCTTACTCATTAGGTCGTCCATCTGTTTCTTACAAGCAAAAATCTCAAAAGGTCAAACTAGAGATGCAGCCAAATTATCTTCTGAGTATCAACAACAGACAATGATTAAAGCTGCAAATATGGCGCAAGGGCAAGAGGTCACTTGGATCTTGCAGCAAAACTACAGGAAGTAACTTAAAGTCCCACAATGCCAACAAAGATCAGAAAGATTTTTATGTCACATTGTATAAAGCATTCACCTCAACCTGAAGGATCATGCATTAGCTTACTTCCTATATAATAATCTAAGTAAAGAACAATACATCAACACCACATGTACGGAACACAATGCTAACATTTTTCCATTATATGAAAAAATTAGGGAAGCTAAATTGGCATGTAGACCTAAGGGTTGCGCGTCATTGATACAATATTAACTTAAGAGGTAGAACTGGAACTTAAAAATTCAATGCCACAACTGGGATTTGAACCACAGACCTTCCGCTTGCCGGGCGGACGCTCTAACCACTGAGCTATTGTGACAAACTGCCAGAATGGCATTAAATTCTCAAGCCAGTTCGTATTTCTCCTGGTAAACCACAAAGGCAGTCTCACATCAGAAACAATTACCCCAATGGTGACTTACTATTGTAAGTACTTTATATCCCAGGATTAAATAACCTTCACATGGTAATTATTATTTATTTATGCCAACAAACTTACTGTTGGTGTTTTTAAACACACAAGCCGTGTGTGGGCAAAGTTTAAGAGGTAGAACTGGAACTTAAACTGGTTCAAATCCCAGTTGTGGCATTGAATTTTTAAGTTCCAGTTCTACCTCTTAAACTTTGCCCACACACGGCTTGTGTGTTTAAAAACACCAACATTAAGTTTGTTGGCATAAATAAATAATAATTACAATATTAACTTGTTTACTAGAACATACTGCTAAAAGGATAGTTTCACTTCAGGAAGAAAGTGAAATACAAGATATGCTAAATAATAAAACACAATTATTCAATGTAAGACCGACATGTAGTTATGGGTTTGATGTTAGCTTGGGGGAGGTTATGTATAAACAGAAGTTTTCATCCCCAGAATTTTTTATTGTTGATCTAATGTGCAGGATTTTGGTCCATCAATTTTTCCCTAGCCAGCCAATATAAATTATATATCTTTCCATTTGGTACAGTTTTCCTCAACTCTGGGTATTCCAGTGGGTGTTCTCCATTTAAAATCCCCAGAAATTTCTAGTCAAGATTCTGAAGCAACTTTGTGACTACTACAATTCCACTAAGAACGATTAGTTCTGAAATATTAATTGGAGTAATCTATTGCCTCAGTCAATCAGACCAGTGAAGTTGCAATATGCACGAGAAACTAGAGAACATGTTCTATTAGAGTGTAGACAAAGAAGTCAGTGAAGTGAAAGACTGAGTGAAGTTGCAATATGCACAAGAAACTAGAGAACATGTTCTGGGATATTGTTTAGTAAAGCTTACGCGATGAGTTGGTCAGAATTTCGGCAAAGTCCCACTCGGCAGTGTGTACGAATGGTCACGAAAGTTGCCGAAGTTGCTGTGTTAATGCAGCGCTGCCAACAGCAGAATGTCCCTAGGAGTTTGTTACCAATAGTAAGTTTGAATGTTTTTGCGGGAGTCGGCATTATGCTATTGACCTTCGTAGAAGGAAGTAGTGCAATGGCTAGGTTTATGCGTATATTGGATTTGGCGCCTCTGTTGTTAAATGAAGAGGCATGCATGCAATTCCTATATGACGAGGGCCTGTTGAGGACTCGCATGCTATGCAGGATAAAATAAATAAACAAAAAAGAACGATAAATAATAAACATAATAAAAATATAATAAAAAAAATATAATATAATAATATTAAATATAATAAATATAATAGCATTAAATAATAATATAAAATAAAATAAAAAATAAATAAACAAAAAAGATACAGATAAAATAAAGATAAAAGATAAAGGTAAAAGATAAAATAAATAAACAAAAAAGAATGATAAATAATAAACATAATAAAAATATCATAAAAAATATATCCCACTGCCGAGTGGGACTTTAATATTATAATATAATAATAAAGAACGAGCCAGCGTATCGTATAATAATAATCCATAATGGCCAATTCTGACCAACTCAGCCAATTATATATACAAATATATACAATAATTATAATAATATCCATACATACAATAATATATTATTATTAATAAATTTATATTATTATACGATACACTGGCTCGTTCTTTGTTTAGTAAAGCTTACGCGATGAGTTGGTCAGAATTACGGCAAAGTCCCACTCGGCAGTGGGATATTATTATATTATTATTTTTATTATATTATTATTATGAGCCGAAATGGATTTATTATTATTTTTAATCCATTATTATTATTATTATTATTATTATTATTATTATTATTATTATTATTATTATTATTATTATTATGAGCCGAAATGGATTTATTATTATTTTTAATCCATTATTATTATCCATTATTATAAAGAATTGGCCATTATGGATTATTATTATACGATACGCTGGCTCGTTCTTTATTATTATATTATAATATTAAAGTCCCACTCGGCAGTGGGATATTATTATATTATTTTATTTATTTATTATTATATAAAAATAATTTATTAATAATAATATAATAAAATAATATGATAATATCCCACTGCCGAGTGGGACTTTGCCGAAATTCTCACCAACTCATCGCGTAAGCTTTACTAAACAAAGAACGAGCCAGCGTATCGTATAATAATAATCCACAATGGCCAATTCTGACCAACTCATCGCATAAGCTTTACTAAACAATATCCAATGTGTTGGCAACGAAAACTAGTGTAGTGTAAAAAGCAATGTTGGCAGATGTGAAAATCGTCTGCTAGTTATGCAGTGAAATCTAGTGGGCGATTGTGAAACTACTGCCGGCGCATGCGCAGAAAGTAAGTTCGGACTTAGAATCTGGCTGGCAAGGCTGGCAAGTGGAAAGTGAGCGTTTCTAAACATGAGCCCATGTTCTGTTAGAGAGGAGAGTGTAGACAAAGAAATCAGTGAAGTGAAAGACTGAGTGAAGTTGCAATATGCACGAGAAACTAGAGAACATGTTCTGTTAGAGAGGAGAGTGTAGACAAAGAAATCAATGAAGTGAAAGACTGAGTGAGGTTGCAATATGCATGAGAAACAAAAGAACATGTTCTGTTAAAGAGAGTGTAGACAAAGAAATCGGCTCTTCTTTAGAATAGGTGACTTAGCACTTGCCGGCCAGATTCTAAGTCCGAAGTTACTTACTGCGCATGCGCCAACAGAGGTTATCAGAACCACCACTAGATTTCGCTGCATGCGCTAGCTGTCACTAGCAGACAATTTTCACATCTGCCAACATTGCTTTTTCAACTACACTACTTTTGATTGCCAATACATTAAACACAAATGCACTCGCACGGACATACAGCCAGCACGACTCCATACTATTTTTGTGGAAATTATTGTGTACATTACCGTTATTGCCTTGTTATTGGGTCCACGAAATGCTGGCTCGTTCTTTTTATTTTATATTATTTTATTATATTATTTAATATTATATTTATATTATATATTATATTTATATTATTTTTATTACTTATTGTTTTTTTTTAATTTTTTTTTTTATTTTCAAGTGGAGAAAAAATCCATTTACGGAGCCCCATGCGCTGGGATTTTATATTATATAGCATTCGAGTTCTCAGCAGGCCCTTGTCGTAAAGAAATTGCATGCATTCCTCCTCTTTATAGAACAGAGGTGCTAAATCTATGCTAATGAAGCGAGTCATGGCACTGTCACAACTTGCTTCGAACAAGGTCACTAGCATGCTGCCGGGTCCCGCTATAACATTCAAACTTACAATTGGCAACAAATTCATGGGGAAATAGTGCTGTTGGCAGCGCTGAATTAGCACTGCAATAACACAGCAACTTTGGCAACTTTCGTTAGAATTCGTACACACTGCTGAGTTGGACTTAGCCGAAATTCTGACCAAGTGCTCGCGTCACCCAATCTAAAGAATATCCAAGAAATCAGTGAAGTGAAAAACTGAGTGACTGGAGTTTAAGGGCCTATTGACAGCGAAGTCATTTGGGCCCAAAGTCAAATCTTAAAATCTAAAACACAAACTCACAGGGTAAAAATCACGAAAGCTAAAACATAAGGTTAAAATATTAAAACAGTAAAATTTAAAAGTGTGTGAGTAAGTAGGGTTTAAGGGTTCGTCGACAGCTAGGTCATTAGGGCCCTAAAAGGGAAAAGGTTAAAAGATCATAAAACAAAAGCTTAAAAATCTAAAAACCACCTAAAAATGAAAGAACAAGACAAACTTGCTTATTGAAGCTGTTATTGGCAATGAACCACAGAGCCTTGTCTACAGACATCAGTTCGTCGCCCAAAATGGAGAGGCAAGTGTACACTTCAGACCAATGGACTGGCACTTACAAGCATATTGCAGACTATCTATTAGCACACATGCAATAGAGTCGAGCACCACATGTCAGACAGGAAGACACCAAGGTACTGCACAAAAGTGGCCATGAATGGCTCATGTGTCACTTCACTTATCCTCAAGCAGATGAGAATAACTTCAGCCCATCTGGAATCTCTGCAGGACGTCATCCAGAGTTGAATGCTGCCCTTAATTGTCCACAACTGAGTGCCAGCCAACACTTCCCATGACTTCTGCCAGACTGATAAAAGTTGGCAACGGAAGTACCACTCAGCATCTGCATAGGGTAAAGTGTCGGTAAAAGACTACGGCAAATGGCACGCAGACTTAGCCAGTCCCATCCATTTCTTCATTGCCCGTAATGCTCCTATGGCCTGGGATCCATGTAAAAACTGGTATCTGCAAGATAGCAACTGAGAGACAAGTGTCTGAATTTTATGAGTGCTGCAGTACCAAGAAACTGTTGCCGGGCTTGAATAGTGCTCAGAGTTGAAGCATATAATAAAATTTCCAGACACTTAGCTGGAAATAAATAGTAGGCAATAAAATATAGCAAACAGCTTGGCGGTAAAAACAGAACTGACGTCCGGAAGACAGTATTTGTGCACCTCGTTCTTATATATGATACCACTTCCCGTAACACCACCCCACTGGGAACTATTGATAAATACTGGAGTGTAAGTCCAGTAGTGGCCCAGAAACTTGATGAAGAGTTGACAACATATCGATTGGGGGTAGATATCTTAGCACAGCCTGAAAGACAAGGTAAAACTGGGCATGCAGGAGCTGCCAACGAGGATAACAGAGAAGAGAATACCACTCTTAGCAGGCATTCGGAAGTCATGGACGGAAAGCAGTTCGCAAAACCGAATACTGCTTGGATGGGATGTAGTGCTATTCCATGAAGTGAAATAACTGAAAGTTATATCTTCTTGTTATAATCTTTTAATGTTTTAGATATTTTGAATATTAAGGGGTAGTGATGCGCCTCCTATAGCCTCTCCTACCCAATTCCCATCCTCATCCTGCCCGTGGTGCACCCTGCTTTTAACAGATGAGGCTCTGGGGACCGAATCACAGCGGTATAACTGTTTTATCTAAAATGGAGGAAATGTCATTTACATATGTGCTGGCCTATCACAGCACAACAGCGTCCCTCAGAGGCACATGAGGGGAAGGTCGGTGGATCTAAATATCATCTATTTAGTCCTCCCGGCTAGGTCCGATGGACCCGTTGACCAACAATAGGTGTGGTCCCCCTTGCAAAATGGGGGTTTAAGTCGGGTGATGTAACTGCCACATTGTAAAACTGGTGCCCGTTAAGAAAACAGTTACATGAAAGCCACATACATGAATATGAGTCCTAAAGATAAACATTCCGGAGTTAAAATACTATTGACAAATCATGACTGCTTAGCAAGTCATCTCTACAGAATTGGTATCTCAGCCTCACCAATATGTGTCCTGTGTAACGATCCAGCAGAAATGAATGAAGAACACTTGAAGACCTGTGAAGCATTAAGATCAGAAGAAACTACAGTTCAAAAGTATTGGAAAGCACGAATGCTAATGGCTTCATTGCCTGATGCAAGGCACTGGAAAACAACAACAACAACATATTAATTTTAATCATTTTTTTTTTCTTCTTCTTAAAATTGACTTTGTCATATATCTCTGTATTCTGGATCTTTATGGTCACCTGCAATGTCAGGCAGATGTCACAATTTTTGTTTGTGAAATATATATATATATATATATATATAAGCAATAGAAACATAGTAAATGTAAAATGTACATGGCTTTAATAGGAAAATATTAAACATAATAACAACACAAAAAAAAATCAGACTTGTCCAATTTGCAAAGCCACACCTCTCCTGTTCAAGAAAACAAAAAGTGTAAACTCACCAACTTTTTTCTCTAATTGTTGAAACACTGGAACATGGTATCATTCCATACATCTCTTAATTAGTGTTTACATTTTTGTTTCATTTTGTAATCCTATGAGGTAAAATCCATTGCTGTTAGTATTAAAATGTCTATCAAAGTTATAATCTTGCAGTCAAAGATAATTATTATACCATTTATTTTGTTGTAATTACTAGTGTTTCATTAACATTTTGTGTGAATATATTGCATTTCAAAGTTTTTCTTAATTTAAGGTACATAATATATAGTTCTTATTTGGAAAATATAAGCACATAAGCCCTGCCAGCCATGGGTTGTTGCGCTAGGAGTTATATTTGTTATACTTTCTAGCATCAAATTTGGCCACAAAAATGGTGGTTCTATCCCACTGTACATGGAACTAAATGCAGTTTAGCAAGCTGAGATATCTACACAGGTACCTAAAAAATAGCACGCAAGGCTTATTTTTATTTATACCATTGTATGAGCAAGAGCTCAGTAGGCAAGGTCAGCAAGGTTTATCTTGCAAGGAGGTTGAGGAGAAAAGTTTTATTTATACAACAGAACCAATTCCTTGTTACTGTTTGAATTTTCTAAGAGTGATCAGCTAATAAAATATTTGACTATCGCTTAACCCCACTTTGTTTTCCTATTCCCATTATACCTATGACAAATATGTAATAAAAGTTGATGTTGAAAGGAACGAGCCCACCTTATTAAGTTTTGTCATAATCACAAATAACCTGCAAGTGGATATGTTCAATGATGAATGGTAAGATTGGAAACCTCAAATAAAGGACAAGGAATGTGTGATTAGTTTGTTTCAGCATCAATAGATGCAGCTTGGTTTCTACATTGATTCCTTCATGGGTATAATACAAATAATCTGTGATTTCTTGCAAGATGTTTCACTAAGCCCCTTTAGTGCTCAAGGATAGAACAAGTATTCCTGCTGCTGAGTTTAGGTAAGTGAGCGAAAACATTTTTACTTCTGACAGCACAATTTTCCTGGCGACTCTCGGTTTTCTCCTGCAGTGGAGATGGATGGATGGAGTTTAGGTCCTGCAGTGGAGAGAAGTAGCAAAATGGGTTAGTATACGTCTTAATGATCTTATACTGCCATTGATTGCATATGATACTGAGCATTTTGAGACAGAGAATTTCTGGTCTGCAAAGCCAGTTGAAAGGTGTATGGTCTTAAAACATGAAGAGGAGTCTAAGGTTAGACAATAGAAGGGTTGTCCGTAAAATAAGGTTCCCAATTTTTTTGGCAATAAAAAACATATTCATTGACACTGAATAATACATTTTTGGAAAGCTTACACTTTTTCATATTTTTTGACATAATTGCCATTCTGACCAATGCATTTTTGCATGTGGTGTACCATCTTTTGTATGCCTACATCATAGAACTGTACTGCAGCATGGCGAAGTTTATGGATGAGATTGGTTGTCACATGGGCATGTCTCCACACACCTTGGTACACCCTAAATGACAGGTCAAAATCTTGTGAACGTAGGTCATACTGACATCAGGGATCATTTCGCAGGTCTCCCAAACCACCACCCTTCGATATTTAAACATTGTCTCTTACACTTTCACAATCGTTTCGTCCGAAACCAATGGCTGTCCAGAACGCTCGTCTTTCTGGACGTCTGTACATCCGTCTTTGAATTCTCTGCACCATTTGCGCACATGTTGTATGCTCATGCATTACCGTATGCTTCACTCAGTTGGGAATGAATGTCCATCAGTGCACACAAAAAATGTTTCACAAAGCGTAATTTGCACCCAGCAGGAGAAGCAAGTGGAAGCTCCATTTCTAACAGCTGCCAAGTCAAGACAGCATCGCAGACAGCTCGCAGGGCGGGGTACTGGGAGAGGGAGCACCAAGCCACACGTCAAGTGTTGCTGAATCTCCTGTAACAGTGTTCCTCGTGACTGCAGATCCTTGGGAACCTTATTTTACGGACAATCCCCATACATTTGTATATTATTATATTTATATTGCCACATTATAATGCATGCTGTACATCAATATATCCATGCATTTAACTTGAAGAAAATATAGCATGTGGTAGGTGACCCATGAGCAGCAATTCACTCCTGTGTGGGCAACACAGTGAGAGCTTGCAGTCTGCTGCAATACTTCCCAATATCCCTTTTTCATGTAAACACAGATCTGGAAATGTCACCTCACCATGTCCACCTTCTCTTAGTTGAATCATCAAATTATAGAAATAAACATTTAACTGATAATGCTTGCTGGGAAATCCTTCCCTTGGTAGCTTTCGCAGTGAGACACCAGAAGGTAAATGTATGTGAAACTGTATCAGTATTATATTATTGTACTGTTCAACTCTTTGAATGATATGAATGGATCTGTCACTGAGCCATTGCATGCCATATCATAAGATGAGACTTCAAAATCTCCTCAGGTTTAAGCCTATATCTTTGTAAGCTGGCTAAATGCTCAGTAAGGCACCCCCTTGTCCTGTTAATTTTGCACACTTACATTAGGTGTTTGTGACACATTGGTGATGGTGATATCTAATAGGATATGTGTTCAATAACCAGAACAGTGATCTTAAATATTATCAGCAGAAAAAAGTTATATTCTTACTTTCACAACCTAACCAAAACAAGGCTTCAAAAACATTCCCCTTAGGATGGCATAGCTTCATGCTATTATGAATTCACCAAATTGCTTAACAATTCTTTCTCAATTACTAGAAACTACAACAGAAGAAATTTTATATAATTTGTGTACAGGAATTAAAAATGCGTTTGAATTAGACTTTGTTTACTATTGGCAACCCAGAAAAGAATATGTTTATTAGCAGATATTGCAAATGCAACAAAGCTTAATAGCTATGATTGGGCATTAGCAGTTCTAAGAGTTACGATAGAATCATTTTTGGGTTCTGATTTAAGAACAAGAGCAATTTCAGTCGAAGAGAATGCTTTTCCAAATTTTGCTCTTCAATGTACTATAGCTTACAACTGTGCACAGATGTTGAAGAAAGACTTCAAAAACACGAGAAGCATGAAAATCTAGCAACAGTTTTAACAAAGAAAAACACAGCTTTTGTGGAAGCTACAGCGAAAACTGATTCATGATTGGCTCATATCAAGAAAGAAGAATCTTCAGTTATTTGCCACAAGTGTACATAATCTTAATATTTGGAAACAGGCACATCCCAACATATGTTTGACTTTACCATGATGAAAGTAATACTGGATCCACTGTAATAAACACACTTTTTTTATTACTCCACGTCCACAAGCATATGTGACAGACGACAGTGTCAGATTCACCCATGTGTTATGTTGTATTACATTTAAAACAATTTGTCTGCACAAGAGTGGCTTACCAGTAGGTTTTGTTTCAATAAGTCAACTTTTCATATTAAAACGAATACTGAGAAACATCTTCCTTTCTTAGAAGCTTGAAAACAGTGTTGTTATAATCAATTTAAATTAAACTGAGGAACATATCAAGCCATTTAACATCAACACATCTAACGTAAAAAAACAGCAGTAAAATACCAGTAACATTGAGACAGAATATTGGAAGACCCAAAAGAAAATCGTTTATGTGAATATTTGTTAAAAGTGTAATTTGTTTTTTTTTTGACGTTGGTATGAGATGGTTAAATGACGAAAACATGTTGCAAATGTTCATTGTTACGAACAACTAAGTTAGTTTAAAGACGTCATAAATATTTCCATATTTGATTTTAATATATATGTATAAATATTAGGAGAGAAATTGAAGCAATTCGAATGGCCCTACAAAATCTTTTGTACAGAATTTCACATTTTCAGCAAGCAGTTATTCTCTCAGATTCCAGGGCAGCAATTATAGCAATTACTTCCAAGTTGTCACCAAAAAACCAAACAATTATAGAATGTTGGAAAATCCTTACCCATCTAACAGCACTTCAAAAACACCTAGTCTTCCAATGGATACCAGCTCACTGTGGACTGAGTGGTAATGAGAAAGCTGATTTTCTTGCAAAAAAGGGTACCAGCGGTGTACAAAAATCAATAGTTAATCTACCATTTTATGCAGCTAAAAGATTAGTCAACTCTGAATTCAAAAAAATTATTGAAAAATATTACTATGAAAAATCAAAGAATAAAAGATGGGAACTACCAAACATTCAAACAGTAATTCCTGAGTATCCTCGAAAAACAGCAGTTGCAACCTTCAGGTTGATTACAGGACATGATTGTCTGGCAAAACATTTAAACAGAATTGGGATATATTCTTCACCACTCTGTCCTCTATGTGATCTGCAAGAGGAAATGGATCGAGACCACCTTCAAATATGCCCGGCCACTTCTAGTGCCCCATCCATCAGTGAAAAATATTGGAGAGCAAGAGGATTAATGACTTCATTGTCAGAAATCCAGCATTAGCTAACAACATAAATATTAGGATTATATGTGTTCCATAATAAAAGCGAAGGGAGGATGGTTAGGGATCGCTTCCCTAACAAGAAGGAACTATTTGATGGACGCATACGCGGATGTATACGAAAAAGGCGGTATCACGTGAGGTGACGTCAGACTCTTCCCACTAGCGTGTGTATATTGAAGGTGAAAGGACATGTTTAGGTAGTGTGAACATCGTAGAACATTTACCAGACTTTCATCAAGCTTTCGTTACACTTTAAATAAAAAAGTGAAAAGATTTAAATCATTTAGAACGGTGCTAAGAGGAATTATTTAATGTAAAATATCGAAAAAGTGTTAATAAAATAATACATTGTGGTGAAGAAACATCGTGTGATTTTTCATTCCATCCGTTACCACGACCCGAGATCACAAAGATTTCAAAGGCTCAAAGATCCAGCGAAGCTTAATTACAAAAACCGCACCAACATTAAAAATTGATCTATATAGTTTTCTTCCTCAGAGAGCTTCAGTTAGGAACCTATCAGAGTGTTCTCTGCAGTCACATGCTTATAGCCAGTATGAGCATTTGCGTACTACACGTGGCTTTCTTATTTCAGCAGCACAAACTGTATGTACTCGAAGGAACATTCTTTCTGTACTTACTTTGCTCAAATTCACAGCCAGCATCGATGGCATTCATTTCAAAAATAAAATTCCATTTTTAATAGCACATATGGAAGCTCATTCACTCAAAGTTTCACTCGACACTGCTTAACACTGTTTATTGCCAGTGGCCAATCGTTACTCCCATAAAAAAATATACGTTTTAGAACGAATTGCCTACTTGTCCCAAAACTACTTTGGGTCTCATCCTCTTTTTGCGCAATGATTTAAAGCCATCAGTTTCTCTAACTTGAACAATGGCTTCTATAATCAGTGCCAAACAAGAAAGGGATTGACAGTTCATAGTGAAAGAGAGGCGATGTTGCCATTTATCATGACATGGAGAGTGCATTAAGATTGTGAGTAAGAAGATGGTTGGATTGCCTTTAGAATATACAGTGGATATTATTTATATTCGTATTCGAAGACAGTAGTAAAATATTGAATCTATGTGCAAAGGTTAGACCATGCAAGTATATATCACTGTAAAGATTTACTTAACAAGAGACATACCTATGAAATATTGTAATGGGAAAATACCGCTGATATCCAAATCGCTTGCATAATTGCTGTTGTTGGGAGTTCCCCGCAGAAATGACAAGCTGTTCTCGCCTTTCTTCCAAAACTCCTTCACTTTCCCATGCTGCACCTATTGTGTAACCACTTTTTCAAAGTTTTCAGCTTTTACTGCTGTTAGAGCCTCTTGTGTAACTTTATTACAGATGACACAATGAAATCTTTGTTGCTTTGTCCAATGCAGCCCTTTACTTTGGCCCAAATTAATTAAATCGGATTACGCTAGGAAAACAGGAAGCCAAACAATTTTGTGACCATGTTCTGCAGTAATACCATCAACTGCATAATCCTTTAATTGGCATATGCACTTTATCACTTTCGCTTCCAGAGTACCTAAAGCTTTTTCCTTTGGTTATGCTGTCTTTGTCAATATTTTTGGACATATTAAAATCTTCGTTAAAAGAGTAAGACAATTGCTAATGCTCACAATGTATGCACAGATTCAGACACACTTAAATACAAGACAAATAACCACATAAACAGAATGATACAAATGAACTTGATAGCACACTGGCAATCTCTGATGTAAGCTTTGCAAGTTGGAGCTGGAGGGAGGCATTGTATATATTGCTGTGAAAACACAACATAAGATGCACAGTTTATGTTACTGCTGGATTGCTCATCAGGCACAAACTAATCACGTGTTAAATACTGACAACACTGGTTTGGCATTTAGCATTGCTGTGGAAATGTCTTAGCTCTAATTGATTCCTCTTTTCGTTGCTATAACGACGCAACAATGCATCCATCTCATCCTGCTCATTTAGACCTTTCTACCACATGGTTAGCAACTGTCAATCACCTTTTTGATTGGCGCCGAGTATAACACCCAAAGTAATCTGCTGTTATTTTAACCATTTTTTTCACTAGAATATCCAGATAATGCTCCTTTAACTTATGAAACACACTTAAACCAATGTGTTTCTGCCACTTTTTAATAGTTCATCTTAGGGTGCTTTTTATAACCGTGAACACTTAGTTTTATCAGCTTTTGTATTTACACCAGCCATATTCCCCACTGACATTGTTTGTTTTCTCCCGCCACAGTAATGGATTGTTTCTTGTGAATGGATATAATTCATTTCCAAATAGCTGTGAAAATACAGAGCACTGTAATGCTATAATTAAACTTATTGACTAGCACATTTCAAAAGCAATAGCATAAGAACAGAAGGATCTATTTTCTCTCTTTTCATTCTCAAACTAATGAGAACATTTGCTGCAATCACAAGCATGGAGCTGTTTCTTAGTACTGATTACACAAGTGTTACTTACGATGGAAGAAGAATAGATATACCAGTATAATTCAGAACCAAATAATGCAATCAATGATATATTTCCCAAATTATGAAAAGATGGCTGAATGTAGGCTGGAAAATATGCCCGGCAACTTCTAGCGCCCCATCCATTAGTGATAAACATTGGAGAGCAAGAGGACTAATGACTTCATTGTCAGAAATCCTGCATTGCGAACAACAACAAGGCTGGAAAATGGTTGCCTATCTCTTCTGTGTAAGAGCTTTACTGCAACCATTTCACAGGCCAGTAAACAAAAGACTACTATTACTGACTGGAACACTTGGCTCCATCCGAGTCTTCAGAACAATGAGTGAGAAACGTTGGCTTTAAGGAATTTGGTTCATCATTACATACCTCTGCATATACTGCACTAAAACAATAAGAATCAGGAGTGAAATGAATCAACGACTGTCAAACAATTCATGCCTGTCCCCATGCAACTTCTGTTTATAACAATAAAGAAAAAGTTGGTATCATTTCCCCTAGTGTCAAAGTTGCTGTTTCTATAATAATTCGTTCCAGAGGTTGTATTGAGAAAAGAGTATTCAATTAAAGAAAGATATCACTGCTGCTCATTTCACAGAACTAAGAAAACTGAACAGTAACCCTGTAGACTTACACAAGAAGAACAATTCTCACAAGTGTTTTGGATTGCTTGAAATCTTGCAAGACAAACCCAACATTAAAAGGATCTGGAAGAACAACAATCCCTAAAATTACAATAAAAGTGATAGTTATCTGTGGGGCAGGACTCCACAGTAAGAGGTAACAAACCAGTAACCATAAAACCAGTACAAATGCTCATGCTTACTTGTATCTCTTTGCAGTTACTATTGTAGATTGCATTGCTAGGTGACAATAATACATTATCTCCACTATTATTATCTGATTGCACGATCACTTTGTGATTTGAAACTATAGTTAGGTAATACATATCTGAAGACATGCTCATTCCGTATTTTATTCCTAACTTGTTACCGTGCTTGCACAGGAAGCGATAAAACATATTTTGTTCCATTATTTTGAAACTGCACTTCAGTTGAGAATTTTCTAAATATTCACACAATCTGTTGATCCTGTACTAGTATGTTTAACCTCCAATTACAGCTTGAGTTCATCTACGATGTGTACTCATTGCTACATTCATTTCCAAGGCAAGTTCATTTTTGCCAAGTACATGGAATTTTCATTCTGCATACTAAACAACCCCCCTTCAAAGTTGATGACAATTTATATGCCAAATATTAACTGAATGACGCTTAATTGAGTTTTTAATGTGTTTTTTCTTTCATAGACTGACTAGTTAACTCAAAAAATGGAAGAATTGTGTTTATGTTTTGGAGAATTAATTCATGCACCTAAAACCCAACACAGGGGTTGTCCGATATTAAAAATAGCTTAGAAGTAATTTAAGCAATGCTGCTCATAGATTTTTGACACCTAAATCATTCTAGAACAAAAAGGAAAATACAATCTACAGCTTATAAAAATTGCAAGTTGAACAACTCTAACCAGAACATTTTCTACGGATAATCATCAAAAGATCTGCCAAATTCTAATTAGTAACCTATAACATATTTTTAGCAAGTTACTCAGTATGACGCATAACCATTTATGTGTCTTTAGTTACTGGTTGATTAAAACTTTGTTTCATAATAGTTGTTTTATGTGCTAATAACACGGAAACTCTTAAAATGCTTCATTCCACTTTTAAACTGAAACCTAAGGTTCAAACCTCAAACACAGCTATGCATTTTAAGCATAATCATAAATTGCACAATTGAAAGAAATTAGACTGACAAACCTTTAAGAGCACTAAAAATGAGCTTTCTTATTAATTATTTTTGAAAAATGCTTTATATACAGGTAGCCTATAAAAGTAAATTTGACCAAATGGTTACAGTTTTGACTAAATGTTATACTTGAAGAAGCAAAGAAGTTGTATCAATGCTGCAGTATCCAGCAGAAATATTCTTCTCAAAAGTAAACAAATATAATAATAATAACGAGGTTCATCATCTCTACATAAAGGTAGAGATATCCTCTTCGGATCCCATGTATCATATATGACATGTTTTAAGGTTCTCTATGTGCAGGGGGGGGGCATACATGTTAACTTTGACCTTAAGCAGTACTGAACTCTGGACTGATAAGGCCTATTTTTGCTTGAAGGCCATACCTTAACTGTCACCCTTAAAAGAACTGAAGCTGGGTCCAAAGAGGATATACTCCAAAGCAATACTTGACATAAAAGGTAGAACAAAGAAGCAGAAAAGAAGGGAAGTAAATCTGAAAACTCAGAAATGCGAACCAATTCCTAATAACAAAGCCTTTACTATTTTCCTTCAGCACTTCATCATTCTCAATTCATAAATAAAAAAGTAAGTTTGTTTGTACCTAATGTTCCAATTCACATCAACCTCCATTTAAAACACAGACATCTAAAGTTGCACATTTCTAGAACATTTTAAGATGAAATAAAATCAGGTCTTACTAGCTGATCAGCCAACAGCAGCACAGTCTTCAAGGAAAAGCGACGTGAGCAAAAATTGAAGAGATCCTCCAGTGATGGTCCAAGAAGTTCCATCACCATAACGTTGTAGTCACCTTCCGAACCACACCATTTGATTGTTGGTATTCCCACTGAAAAATCATATACCACATGAACTTCTCATTCCGTTAAACTATTGGCTTTGCATTATTCGTCAACAAAATACTTTTGACAGTTCAACATACCGCCACCCTGCATCATTTTGTAAAACTTGGACTCTATGTGAAGTTGTGGATGCCTCGTCTTTATGCATTCTAGTTTTATTGCTACTTCTTCTCCCGTTGAAATATTAGTTCCTAAAAAGAAATAAAACCACTTGCTTATTCCATTTCTTCATTCAAAGACAGTTCAATGGTAATTTTAATTGTATACTCGTAGCAGTTTATTACATACCCAGGTATATGTCGCCAAATGAACCACTACCAATTTTACGACCTAGTCTGTATTTATTCCCCACTCTGAGCTCCATTTCTGTAAGCACATCAAGGAATTACAAGACAATGGAAACATAAACAGCTTCCATTGTGGCAGCCATATTGGAGGTATCAGTCGAGAAAGGTACAAGATAAAGGCTCAACTAATATCACCTAAGGTCTAAATACCTGGGGCCCGAGACAAATGTGATGATCACAGACGAAAAGGCCGTTTATTTTAGTTTTCACAGCTTCATCAAGAACATGAGTGGTTTAATTGTAAACGAGGATTAGTTCGATATTTCATAGTTTACATTACAAAATTATTCACTGACACACAGACAATCCCGGATGTTATTTCATGTTTTCGCCACACATGCACTAGGCGCTCATATAGCCTGGTTACAACAAACGAATAGAGGTAGTAATGGTGGGCTTTTCAAGTGGTTAAATAATTTGCAAAACTCAATTTTCGAAACAAACTTAAAATGAGTCGCCAAGAAACTACCACTAGGGCAGCATTTGGCAGACAGCCTGCGCAATATTTAATATTTGATATAGGTTTACCCATTATTTCCATCCAAGTGAATAATGTTATTCTGGTGAGAAACAAACTTGCTTTTTTCAGATACTAGTCCCAAATATAAAAAAATGTTAATTTATAAGATTTCCTATGAAACAAGAATATTTTATTCATCTGAAAAAAATACAAAAATTATGTTTTGTAAATATCCTTCTCTGTTTAAAGTTTTATTTCATCTAATGACACTAAGGAAATCTACCATTTTATAAAGACTAGTATGGTTAATAGCACAAAACAATTATAACTTTTTGATTAATTAACATCCATGTTTCATTTATAATGTTTTACTATATTCGGAACATCATTTATAGAAAATGGAGAAAATTCACCATTCCATATACATGTTTAGGTTTATATTCCTCTTAAATTGTTCTTATTTCTAATATCTTAAAAATATAGGTACATTTTATTCCAAACTTTTTCACATCTCTTTTAAAATACTGTTGAACTGGTATAAGATAATGCGTGGCTCTCCTCTCTTAGATGGGTTGCACCCTCAAGGGCATTGGAAGAACCAGCATAGCAGCAGTAGACAGCTATAGTACATATAGGTACATGCACAGCATGCTTAGACTGCAGCCTGATTTAAAAACTTAAAGAAGCTTTTCAAAACTATTATTTGTTTCATTTTACCATTTGAAAAATACAGTATAACACAATATTATAAAAGTAATGGCCTAAAACTATTTGGAACCTGCATGGGCGTCGCCAAGGGGGAGCAAGAGGAGGCCACAGCCACCCCCATGGAAGTTGGTAAATTTAATGTGCAATCAATTACTGACTATTAAACTATTATTTTAATTTTGATGTAAAGAACAATTTTTATTTAGCACAAATTAATACGGTTATCTGCAACAAATACTGGAAATTTTGACAGTAAAATAATGAATTAATATTATCTGACTGCAAACTTCCAACATGTGGCCCCCCCTTGGAAAAAAGTCTGCTGACGCTCATGGGAACCTGATTATCTTCTCATAGCATGTAATCATGATTGATGATCATGACCATGATTACTACATGATGTGATGACTTATAATTGCCTTCCCTAATGACAAAAGTATAAATAATTGTAATGTGTTTTAAGGCTAGAACAAAGGTATTCTTGCAGGAACATTGCTTCTACACAGTAAAGGAATATGTGCAATTTAATAAATCTAAGGTATTACATCAATTTATCTAGTCATTTTGTATCATGTCCTTCACTTTATAGGCATATTTTAATCTATGATATATAATAAGTTGAACACAGATTAGAAGTGTATGATATTCGACTTTATTTTAATATAAATATATAAATTTAATTATTGACATATCCTGTATCAGTATCAGTACTATGTACAGAATTGATTTTAAAGGATTAATAAATAAATTTAAAGGATCATAAAGTTAATACATAGAAATATGGCAAAAGGTTATGTTTTTAAGGTTTATTTGCATATTAAAAGAGACAGTTTTATCTCTTTACTTACTGTATCATTGTACAACACAGTTTGGAGAAAGTAAATACAATTTTCAATTCTCGAGCTCACATTATGTATCTATCAAGCTTAGTTAACAGCATATGTTATTCAACATTAAGCTCTTTCTCTCACATGTATGAAAATCATTGTTTCAGATTAGTTCGTTACACATGGTGGTATTATTTATTCAAAGACACCATCCAGGGAGAAAAAAAAATCTGTTGATCACATTCACATGACTTTCTCTAGTCACTCTTCAACAAAGAATTCTTAAAAAGCTCATTCTTCCATCTACTTCACATTAATTAAGATAAACTTTTTTTGTTGTTCCATTTATACCCTGCCTTTAACTTCAATGGCCATATCGGCAGCCTTTTATCTTTTGGTACATATTGCCTATGGGCAATGCTTTTAACTCATATACAGTGTGTTCTGGATCTTTGAGTTGTTTCAACACTGGGTTATGCACATTCATACTTCCAAACTCTGGGGAGAATAGGGAATAAAATTGGTAACAGAAAAATCCCTACTTCTCATCTAAGAATTGAGCCCTGGACCCCTTGCACAGCAGGTAATATTCAATTAAATTCATTTATTGCATCCTTTGATTATGAATACATATGGAATTGTCAATATTACCTAGTAAAAGCAGTATCAATCATATAATGGTATTTTTACAAATTGTATATACAACAATTATAATAACAATAATAAAAACTACTTTTATAAATAATGTATTTACATTAAACAAGAACATAAAATATACAATTCATTCTTTCAAATGTAAAAATTCATCAACTGTATAAAAACATTTAAGTAAGAATTTGTGAATCTCCTTTTTGAAACTTGCTATAGATTGTATATTTTTTATTTCCAAAAGTAAATTATTGTAGAATTTGATACCTTTATAATAAAGGCTATTCTCAAATAATCTACTTATGTGAGGTTAAATGTAATTTACATTTACCTCTTGTGTTATAATTATGTATTTCTGAATTTGAGGTAAATTTTTTTAAGCATTCTAAAGTAAGAACAAATTAGAAACTAAAAACTTCACTTATCTTAGTGTGATTTGCTGCTGACCCTGGGTTTCAAGCTATGCCCAGCTCATTCTCAAAGCCATATAAACAAACTTTGAGAATGAGCTGGACATAGCTTGAAACCCAGGGTCAGCAGCAAATCATACTAAGATAAGTGAAGTTTTGTTTCTAATTTGTTCTTACTTTAGAATCTTGTTGTTTCACTGTTAATAGCTTCAATTTTTCCTTATTTAATTTTTTTTAAGCATGTTTGCATTTTTGTAATAGTTTGATATATGTATATACACACAGGGTAATGGTAATATGTTTAACAATTTAAAATATGACTTACAATTAGTGATATTAGGCATATTAAGCAAAACTCTAATGATTTTCTTCTGCAACCTGAATATTTTTATCATTTCACTGCTATTTCCCCATAAGACTATTCCATTGGCTATAAGTGAACGAACTTTTGCAAAGTAAACCATTTTTAATGTTTGAATACCAACTAAGTTTTTTAGTGCAGATAATTGATAACATGTCTGGCTGAGTCTTTTCATTAATTCTTGTCTGTGTATATTCCAGTTTAGGTAATGATCAACCCATAGTCCAAGAAATTTTATTTTATTTTAGAATTTTATATCTTCCCCATCTAGTATGACTTTCAGGTTGTTTTCTTTTTTATTGATTTTATGATGAAAATTCAGTGCTAAGCACTTTTCTTTGTTAATACATAATTTGTTTTCTTTAAACCAAGATGATATGTGGGTAGATAAGAATGTTTGCATTTGCATTTAAACCGTTAGGATCTTTATCAGAGATCAAAATACTTGTGTCATCAGCAAATAAGGAAACAGTTATGTCCTGTTTCTGGTCATGATTTATGAGGTCGTTTATATACAGTAGAAAGAGCAAGGGACCCAACACAGAAGCCTGTGGTACACTATATTCAATTTTTGTAATTTTTGAATAAGTTGTTGTTGTTGTTGTTGTTTTCTAGTGCCTTGCATCTGGCAATGAAGCCATTAGCATTCGTGCTTTCCAATACTTTTGAACTGTAGTTTCTTCTGATCTTAATGCTTCACAGGTCTTCAAGTGGTCTTCGTTCATTTCTGCTGGATCGTTACACAGGACACATATTGGTGAAGCTGAGATACCTATTCTGTAGAGATGACTTGCTAAGCAGTAGTAAGGGGTAGTAAGGGGTAGTGATGCGCCTCCTATAGCCTCTCCTACCCAATTCCCATCCTCATCCTGCCCGTGGTGCACCCTGCTTTTAACAGATGAGGCTCTGGGGACCGAATTACAGCGGTATAACTGTTTCATCTAAAATGGAGGAAATGTCATTTACATATGTGCTGGCCTATCACAGCACAACAGCGTCCCTCAGAGGCACATGAGGGGAAGGTCGGTGGATCTAAATATCATCTATTTAGTCCTCCCGGCTAGGTCCGATGGACCCGTTGACCAACGATAGGTGTGGTCCCCCTTGCAAAATGGGGATTTAAGTCGGGTGATGTAACTGCCACATTGTAAAACTGGTGCCCGTTAAGAAAACAGTTACATGAAAGCCACATACATGAATATTTTTGAATAAGTTGATATATACATTCTTTTCTGCTGTTATCAAAAAAATCTATTTCTACTATTTATTTTTGATTCTGTAGATAGGAGCCAAACCAGTTATATGCCACTCCTCTGATTCCATATTTATGAACATTTTAAGTAATATATTATGGTCTACGAGGTCGAAAGATCTAGAAATATGCCACTACAGTGCTCAGAATCATCTAGTTTTTTATAAATCTCATCTATAAAATGGATTAGTGCAGAAGTTGTTGATTTTCCTTTTTGGAAGCCAAACTGTGAAGCAGAGAGTATGTTATATTTTAAAATAAATTTTGTCATTCTGTTGTATATAACTTTTTCTATTACTTTAGAATAAATCGATAAAAGAGGAATTGGTCTGTAATTTTTAACATCTGTAGGTGCTCCTTTTAAAAATATTGGTTTTACTTTAGCTATTTTTAAACATTCTGGAAAATATCCGTTTTCCATTGATAAATTGATCATGTAACATAGGGGTTTAGAGCATACTTTCAATATGAGGTTTGAACATTCATCTAGGCCAGAAAATTTTTTACTTTTAAGACTGTTAATAATAGTTATTAATTCACTTTCTGTTGTGGGAGCGAAGAAGATAGTTGGATTGTGTCTTTTATCTTTGTTTATAGACAAATTTGTTGTTCCTCTGGAATCACAAATCAACGTTTTTGCCACTTCTGCAAAATAGTGATTAAATATTTCTGCTATTTCTGAAGGTTTCATAATCATTTTAATCTTGTTCTTTTAGGCAATAGTTGGGTAGTTTTTTTCTTTGGTTCTGTGTCTCTTGTTTGAAAATATTCCATAACATTTTTTACTTATTTCTTGAGTTAGCTATTAACCTATCATTGTGAAGTCTTTTTGCAGCTTTTATGACTTTATTATAAATCTTTTTATAGTTCTGATAGTATGCCATAAATGATTCTGATACTTTTGTTTCTCTTACTCGCTTGTTCAGAAGTCTTACGTTTTTACTAGATACAAGTATTCCTTTCGTAATCCAGTTTGCAGCTGGTTTGTTCTTTAAACGGATTCTTTTCAATGGCATAGCAATATTAATATAATAATTAAATATATTTTAGAAATTCATAAACAATTTGTTTACATCAATTTGTGTGTACACATGTTCCCAGTCTTCATTTGAAAGTAAGAACTGCAGGTAATGTATATTTTCACTACCAGTACATTGCTTATATTGATACCTATCATTAGTGCTATTTATGTTGTGTGTACCTTTTAATTTATTTATAATTGTAAATTTCTGACCATGATGGCCTGAAATGCCACTATCAATAATTTCTATTTCGTTGCAGTTTTTGAAGCCTTTGATATTCAAGTAGGAGTATTTACTACATTTATAAAAATTATTTTATTATATATGTCATTGTAAGTAAAATGTGAATAGGGGAGTAAAGTAGGCTTAAGGGACAGTAAAATACTTTGAGAGCTGATCACTATGTGATGGCATTAATAGTCCATTCTCTTTACATGGCCAGGACATAAAATATTAATGACTTTCTATATGAGAAAAACCAATAACAAGGAATATCTCAAAAATGGTTATCTCACAAAAAGAATTTATTTAATACAAATACTGTGCTTTAATGAGATTCACATTTTTTTTTTGTGTAGTAAAATTGTGTCTATCTCTTAAGCTTACAAGTTATGCAAAATTCATTCAGAATGAAGACTTCATAGAGTATTCCCAGAAAAGTCAAGATATGCATTTCATTAGTTATGAACATATCTCAAACATATAGTATTTTAATCAAAATCATAATGCCAGTTTTGAGAATACTGACAAATTTATCATATAAAGGATAGTTTAGGATGAGGAAATTTTCTTGAAAATCTTTGTGTCTTAACCTTGTAAGATGCTGAATTTAAATATCAAGTTTGGTATTTAAGCACCTTGTCACTTAAGTGAATGCTGGGATGCTTACTTTCATTTCACGGTTTCCTTTCCATCATTTCCCTTCATTCCATTCTCTTATCTTTCAGGCGTGCTTTGAGGTGCATGGTATTTGGTGGTACTGGACAGATATCGTGGATGCTTGTGCATTGTAACTGTTGTTCTTGGCACTATGAGGCTTGGGCGGCTGCTCTCCTCTGTGGGTGGGGATGCTTGTGCGACACCAGACCTGCAGGGTGGTGGCTACTTAGTGGGGCCTAGCGCTGGGATGAGATCTCACACTTGTTCAGGACCTCTGCGTGTCTCTGTGGCCTCTCTGACAGCGGCCCTATGGCACCCTGCAGTTCCCTCACTTCATTCCTGCCTCCTCTCACAATAGATCTGCATAAGTCGCAGTGAGCAAAGTGTCTCTCTCTGTGAATACCCTTTACATGCTTTTTGGTATTTAAGCAACTATTTGTTTTTTAATTACGTTTAGGGACACATACATACACACACAGAACTTTCTCTCAAAATTCTGTTTTGGTATACAAAGGACCTCAAAATGTGCATTTCTGGTGAAATCTTGATATAAAATTTTTGGGTGGAATGCAATACATACTGTACTCACTATGTACATGGTAGAGAAACTAAAAATGGAAACATTGGTCGTCATCGTCATAATCATTGTTGTTGTTGCTGTCATCATTAACAGCATCATCATCAATTAGTTTTACATTTTAATACAAAGAAATATAATAGAATTAATTTAATTAATTAATAAAATAATATACATTTAAAACATTACAATTTTACTAATATCTGCATGCCAAATAGCATTGGGTAGTTACCACATCTTGTTACCCTGTTGCTCCTCTCTTATCTCTAGTATTGAATTTGGCTCTAGTGATGATTGGAAAAACCTTTTAATCAGATCCCTCCTTTACTATTCTTTAATACAAATATTTTCCCATACTTTTAGCTATGTGAGTTGGTTTATGGCTTATTGTTTATTTTTCTGGCATTACAAGATACTTTGAGAGGCATATAGAAGTTTATAATTAAGTTATGCAAGCAGCAAACAGTTAAAAACAGATAATATGAAAATAATCACTAATAAATAAATAGATAATATGTAAGAATTGAAGCTATTGACAGTGAAACAACACAAATATTATAATACAATAAATAGTTTGTGCCACAACTTCACTTATCTGTTTTGAAATATAAATTCAACTTAAAGGACATGTTTCACAATGAATTCATCACAGAATAAACAGAAAAAGAAGCTGAAGATATAATTGAGTGATTGTAAAACATGTCCTTATACTTGAGTTTATATTTTAAAACAGAAAAGCAAAGGGATAATGTTCTGGACTCCCAGGTGGTAGGTCAGGATTGAATCCCATTTGGTTCAAGATGCCTAAATGTGGTTTATATGAGGCTGTTTCTTCAGCTTCAGCTCCCCAGGTTCATTTACACATTTATTTCATTCATCTTTAAGTGTATCGACTCAGTTAAAAGACATTAAAATTCAATAATTTAATGGGTTCTACTTCTTCTTCACCACCATCATGTTATTAGTTTGACTTTTACCTCTTTTAACCAAGCAGGTCATATCAGACAGTGAATGAATGAAATGGGTGACATGGTACTCAAATAGTCTGGGACTCACAGCATAGGAATTACCTGACGTTTATATTCAGAGGAAAAATAAAAACCTAGAAAAAGCCCTATCCTATAAGCCTATTCCTTATACAAGAATTTTCTGCCTCTTAAACATGAGGTAAACATGATAACTCCATGGGTGGGCTATGTAGGAACATAGTTTCAAGGTAACCAACCAGCAATAAACTACTCATATTGCATATTCAACAAAAATTAGGCATATTCATAAGAAAATTAAAATAATTATTTATTTATGCCAACAAACTTACTGTTGGTATTTTTAAACACACAAGCCATGTGTGGGCAAAGTTTGAGAGGTAGAACTGGAACTTAAAAATTCAATGCCACAGCTGGGATTTTTAAGTTCCAGTTCTACCTCTCAAATTAAAATGAGTTTTACATTCTAAAAACTGAATATCTGTGAGGTAATGTATTGTTGAGTTTAGTAAGTTATTTGCTACTAATTAATGTTGGAGATATGTACCTATTTTAGACTAACATAAAACATCTTTGTATTTTCTGACAAGGTGGTGCAGAAAGTATTTTGTAAAATTAACTTTTGAACATCCTGTTCTGTTTCCCAAGGCTGTACAAAATGTGTTAACACTGGCTTGCTCAATTCGTGGAAGCAACCGCATACCAGCATTTGGAATAAGTGTGATAAATCAAGATTTCAGAAACATATGTCCTTTGGAACCCATTCGAAGGAATTTTGTAAAGATCACAAAAGCCCTCAATTATTTAGCAACACAGGTAATCAATTATCATTGAATTAACTGTCCCAAAAATCAAAATATGTTAACATTTAATATTTTTACTAATTAGAAAAGCAGAATTTTTGTAGAGAAGAAGAGGAGGAAGTGGATAAAATGTTGAAGTTTACAGAGTAAAATGCAAGCTTAGAAATGATGTACTTTGGTAGATATTTAATGGCACTGCTATATCTATTAGTAGACTAATTGTTTAATAAATTCTTAAAACTATGGGAGATTCAGGTTTCACAGATTTATAACCAGAAACAGGAAAATTTTTGTTTACCAAAAACATAGTATGATTCCTAAAAAATATTGCAATGTTTATGTTAAGTCATTTAAAGTGCCTTTGATATCTGATCATTTTCAGTTCTTGTTTCTGAACCATAAAATGTTAAATTTATGCTTTTATTTCATTACACATTTATTTTATTGAAATAAAATGAAACCACTTTAAACAAATCTGAGTCTGCAATAAAATATGGGAAATAATAGAATAACTTTGAGTCGAAACTAGGACTTTTGATTTTCACTAATATTTACTTACATAATGCAATAGAATCCTGATAACTTGACCTAATGTGAACTAAGAGAGTGTCAAGTTACCAAAATGTCTAGTTTCGTGGAATAAGAGGTCACCAAAGATGGTGAATTTTTTTAATGTAATTTTTGTTTCTGCTGCTGTGAGTGTTGTAATTCCTTTTAGTAACTTTTTTGTTTTTGCTCATTTCACCTTGTTGTCTACTAATGATTTGGGGAAGTCGTTTTTTTGTGCTATTTCAATTATTTTGCAATATTCTGCTTTGTATTCTTCTGTTGGAAGGGGGATGTTCACCAATCTATTTTTTAAGCTATTGAGGATTGTCTGTTTGTGACTTCTTGGATTACAACTATGAGCTTTTATGTAATTGTCCATCTGTGTTGGTTTTCTGTGAATGCCAAAGTTTATTCTATTCTTGTTTTTGATTATCTGTAAATCCAAAAATGGTAGTTTCTCATCATTTTCCAATTCCACAGTGAACTTTATGCTTTTTTCCTAGATGTTTAGGAGTTTTAGAGCGTCAGCGATGTGTCTTTTGGGGCCATTGCAGGTATGTCATCTACGTACTGCTGCCAGAGTTTGAACATCCATGGGAAAGCTTTGGCGATCCTTATTTCTAATGTGCTCATGTAAATATCTGCCAAAAAGGATGAAAGAGGGTTGCCCATTGCTAAACCTGAAGTTTGACAAAAATATTTTGTCTGAAACTGGAAGAAATTTTGTTCTGTGCATAGCTTGGTGAGTTCTTAAATAAAAAAGAATCATAATTGGGGATTTCAATGCCCATTCCAAAAGATGGTTTTATAAAAAGGTAGATTCTACAGGGAAGATAGTGGAAGAATTTTTGAATACCACAACCTTCATACATTACTCTGGAGCAGGCAGTAACCCAGACCTCTTGTTAACTACAATATATATTTTTCTGAAGATTAAAAAACAAGCTATAGGACATGAAAGTTCTGGTCACAGAACAGTAATTGCCGATATAAAACTAGATAATACAAATGTCAGTCATCACCACATGAACCTGTATTGGAACTTCAAGAAAGCAGATTGGAATAAATATAAAACTGAACTGGAAAATAAATTTAAAGAACAAACAAACTCACAGTTGTATGACCAACCAATTCGTATGAACAAAAATTTCTGTAAAGCCATCCTAGAAACTGTAAAAAAACATATTCCTCGTGGAAGAATAAACAATTTCAAACCCTTTTGAAACCCCCAGTTAGAAGAACTGAAAAAGCAAAGGGATATAGCTAGAAATACAGCTGAACAAACAAAAAACATATCGGATACACAAATATGGCAGAAGAAATGTGCCTCACTAAAAAAAGAAATTAATACTGCTAAAAAGAATCACTTTAATAATTTCTTAGAAAAAATGGATTATAGGACAGATGGCAATAAAGCCCATAAGTTCATAAAAAAAATGTCAAGGACAGGAGAGAAAGCAACAGCACACCTATCATACACAACAATAAAATATTAACAAATGATGCTGCCATAGCCGAAACATTCAATAAATATTATGCTAATTCACATAAAGTAACAAGAAATAATAAAAAGGAACATAAAGAATTTAAGAAAGATATGAAACAAGAAAGAAAATGTGATCCTAACACTCAATACAATATCTTTTTTCAAAATTTTAATATGCAAGAATTGAACATTGCAATTAATCTAAAAAACAAAAAGTCTCCTGGACCAGATCACATTTGACTTGGCTGTATTTCTTAATGAAAATAAACCAAACATAATAGCTATAACTGAACATGGGCTTAAGGAAAATGAATTAATAAATTGCAACTTGGATGGTTACACAAAACTCACTATTGTGGAGAAATTCATAAAGGAGGTGGAGCAGTAATGTTAACTGACAATAGACTAATGAAGGTTAAATCGTTGAATTGGATTAAAGGAAAGAGCATTGAAAAATCTTGTGAAATAGTAGGAATAGAAATTTGGTTAGAAACCACAAAACTCATAATCATTGCATGCTACAGATCGCCAAATAGTATACCAACTGATTTTTTTAGCAACTTCATGTTAATATTGGATCAACTGGTTGGAGAAAATGTGGTATTGTTGGGAGATTTAAATATAAATAAAGATGAAAATAGTAACATTTATATGCAAAGACATTTTAAATATGTACAACCTGCAAATCTCTATAAACGAACCCACAAGAGTAGGTGACAAAAGTGCAACAATGCTGGATCAAATTTTAACAAATCTCGATCAAGATGAATATAAGGTACAAGATTTAAATGGTCACCTATCTGATCACTATCCCCAGCAGATAAGCGTATTTCATAAGGATTTGGTTAGAAGAAATCTTAGTAAGGAAATGCGAGAAATCAATGAGGCAAACATTGTCTCTCTTTGCAACATAATAGCTAATGAGAAACGGGTAATAGTTTTTAAAGAAGTTGACGTGAACAAAAAATGAAATAATTTTTAGGTGATTTTTAATTACTACTTTGATATTGCATGCCCAAAAAGAGTAAAGAAAATAAAGAACTACAGAGTGAATAAAAGGATAAACAAAGATATAACAGATGCTAAAACAAAAATGAAATATTATGATAAATACAAAAAAAAAAAAAAAAATAAATAAATAAATAAATAAATAAATAAAACGCAAAACGTGATACTAAACAGCAGTGTAACAGCAAAAAGTGAACCAAAACTTGTTTATCTACACGTAGGCACAAATGATATAAACATTAGGAAGTGTCCAGAAGAGATTATGGGTGAACATATACAGTGTTATAAAATGTGTTAAAAACAAATACCCTAAATCTAGAGTGGTAGTAAACGGAATTTTAAACAGAAAGTATGTAAGCCCCAGGTATATCAAACTTGTAAATGAAAATATACGTTGGGCCTGTGATTTTTAAGAAGTGTGTTTGTAGATGTAAATAAGCAGATAGACAGTGATTGTTTAGGGAGAGACGGCTTACATCTAAATAGGAAAGGAACTTACAAACTGGGAAATATAATAAATAGTGTAATAAAATAGTGTATGGGGCAGGAAAACTAGTGACCAGGGGAGGTACAACTACAGCTAAACACGAAATAAAAGGCTGCAAAAGACATGAAGAACAGACAAAAACAGGTAAGGTGAGTGACTATGTAAATCCTTGCTTACAGGTAGCTAAATGTAACAACATTATAGATACAAAAAAGAGTTCAAAAATAAATGTAGATAAAGAAAATTGTTGTTAGCTAATGCTGGATTTCTGACTATGAAGTCATTGGGATGGTTCCAACCATTTTCTTGGAAGAAACAACAGAAGAAGAAGTGAAAAAGATTATAAATAAATTAAAAAATAAAGCATCTTGTGGGTGGGATGAAATCTCAACTAAAACACTAAAATATTGTAGGGATACATTAGCTGGTATCCTAACCCATTTAATAAATGCATCGTTAAATGATGAACAATTTCCTGAAACCTTAAAACTTAGTATAGTTAGACCAATATTCAAGAAGGGAGATAAATATCAAATTGGAAACTACAGGCCTATAACTCTGACCTCAGTATTTGCTAAAGTATTTGAGAGTATATTAAGTAGTAGATTAATAGAATTCCTTAATAAATTTAACTTGTTTTACCCATCGCAACATGGTTTTAGGAAGAAATTCTCCACAACTACTGCTATAGCCGAGCTGTATCATGTAATATTACAAGAACTTGAAAACTCTGGCAAAACAGCTGGAATATTCCTTGACTTATCTAAGGCGTTTGATAGTGTGGCGCATGTATTGCTACTAGAGAAGTTAGAGAAATACGGCATTCGAGGTAAATGCATTGAAATTATAAAATCCTTTCTAGAAAATCGGGCACAATGCACTGAAATCCGCTATCAAGAGGGATGTACACTAAAATCAGTTAAATCATGTTATGAACAAGTGAAAGTAGGCATCCCTCAAGGATCAGTACTCGGGCCTCTCTTATTTATACTATATGTAAATGACCTTCCAAAATCTACAAATTACAAAATAATAACATACGCAGATGATACCTCAGTTGTATTTGCCAATAAAGACACAAATAATTTAAACACAGTAATAAATGTTGAAACAAATAATATTTGTAATTACCTAAAATGCAACAAGCTGAAAGTAAATCCTCAAAAAACCAATATAATCATGTTCAAACACCGAAATAATAGGTCCAATAATGTTCTCAGTGTAATGATAAACAATGAAAGCATTCAACAAATAGAAAGCACCAAATTTTTGGGAATAATCTTGGACGAAAATATGACGTTCAAAATGCACATAGATTATATCTGCAATAAAATTAGTTCCTATTTATATATACTAAGAAATCTATCAAAATATCTAAATCCAGACTACTTAAAATCAGTTTATTATGGTCTAATTCATCCACATTTGCAATATGGAATCGAGGTCTGGGGTAACTCAAGTATCACAAATGTAAATAGAGTATTGAAATTGCAGAAGAGATGTATAAGATGTATATTCAATCTACAGAATAGAGAATCGTGTAAAGATAGTTTTGTAAAAGCCAGAATACAAACTGTAGTGTCACTGTATGTCTATAAGGTAATAATGTTTGTAGCAAATAAGAATCCTCTACAAATAAAAGACAGCCATAAGTATGGTACTAGAATACAACACAATTATTACAGAGGAAATGTAAATAAAAAAGCCACAGAGAAGGATCCCTTAATAATGGGTAAAATCTTGTACAATAAACTACCAAATGAATTAAAAGTGCTAAGTGGTAATGTATTTCAAAAAGAGCTTAAAACATACTTAATTAAAAAATGCTTGTATAGAATAGATGAACTGTAAATAATTTGTAAATGAAATACTAGATTGTATAAAACTGCTTGTATATAGATTGTAAATCTTGCTTGTTTATCTCTGACGAGGCTTGAAACTTGTAACAAAGTCTATAAGCTAATAAAGATTATTATTATTATTATTATTATTATTATTATTATTATTATTATTATTATTATTATTATTATTATTATTATTATTATTATTATTATTATTATTATTATTATTATTATTATTAATCCTCTTGCTCTCCAATATTTTTCACTGATGAATAGGGCACTAGAAGTGGCCGGGCATATTTGAAGGTGGTCTCGAACCATTTCCTCTTGCAGATCGCATAGAGGACAGAGTGGTGAAGAATATATCCCAATTCTGTTTAAATGTTTTGCCAGACAATCATGTCCTGTAATCAACCTGAAGGTTGCAACTGCTGTTTTTCAAGGATACTCAGGAATTTCTGTTTGAATGTTTGGAAGTTCCCATCTTTTATTTTTTGATTTCTCATAGTAATATTTTGCAATAATTTTTTTGAATTCAGAGTTGGCTAATCTTTTAGTTGCATAAAATGGTAAATTAACTATAGATTTTTGTACACTGCTGGTACCCTTTTTTGCAAGAAAATCAGCTTTCTCATTTCCACTCAGTCCACAGTGAGCTGGTATCCATTGGAAGACTAGGTGTTTTTGAAGTGCTGTTAGATGGGTAAGGATTTTCCAACATTCTATAATTGTTTGGTTTTTTGGTGACAACTTGGAAGTAATTGCTATAATTGCTGCCCTGGAATCTGAGAGAATAACTGCTTGCTGAAAATGTGAAATTCTGTACAAAAGATTTTGTAGGGCCATTCGAATTGCTTCAATTTCTCCATCAAAGTTAGTAGTTCCATAACTTAAAGATTTGTAATAGGAAAAGAGGTGACATGTGACTCCAGCACCTGCTCCATCTTGGTTTGATATCAATGATCCATCAGTATATATATGGAACCGTTCATGTTCCGGAAATCTAGTATGGATTGTCTCTAATGCCAATAATTTTAGAACACTAGTTGGAGTATCACTTTTTTTAACTTCTTCTGTCAGGTGTAAATAATATGTGATGTCTAATGTATGTGTTGGATTGACTTTAGATATGAAGTTTTCCTTTGAATGAGGAAGGTGTACATTTTTCTTGATGTCTTAAATTTTGGAAAGAAAGCTCTCCTGAGTTTTTAGTGTATGTGTAAAATTTCTCTTGTGCCATGTATTGAATGGGAGTCTGATCAACTTTTCGTGTTGAATAAGAGCCGCTTTTTCTATTTCATATTCAATGGGGTATTGGTTGGTTAGTATTTCCATAGCTGCTATTGGTGTGGTTTTGATAGCACCTGTAATTAACCTCAGACTTTGGTTTTTAAAAGGTTTAAATTTTTTTTTTTTGTGTTTGCTGTTACAACTTCACTGCAGTAAGTAAATAATGGCTTTATATATACATTGTATGTTATGTTAAGAGTTGCTCTGGAACATCCCCACTTCATTCCTGTTAGACGTTTTAGTAGTGAAAGGTGCCTCTCTGCTCTTTATATTACATTTTCTATTTGTTTGGTCCATGTAAGTTTGGTATCAAATGTAACTCCTAAATACTTTGCTTCCTTTGTTTCTGGTAATTGTTGAGCCTCAAAATTTAGTTTTATTTTTAGTGGTTTTTTTTCTTAGTGAAAAGATTTGGTAGTTTGATTTTGTTGTATTAACAGTCATTACATTTTCTTTGGTCCACCTTTGTAAGTTGGTTAAGGATTGTTGCATGGTTTTTTCTTGTTCTGTACTTTTGCTTTTTGGTTTTGAAGTCCACATTACTAAGTCATCAGTAAATAGTGCACACTTCACACCTGATTCTTGTATTTGTTGTGGCAGATCGTTAATAAATATATTAAAAAGTGTTGTGCTGAGCAATGTGCCTTGTGGTAAGCCACGGTGTACTTGTTTGTATTTAGATGTATTTCTTCCATATCTGTTTGCAATAAAGCGTTGTGTTAGGAAATGAATAGCCATGAAAACATTGGATCTTGTATCCCTATTTTTTTTACTTTCTTTAGTAGTTTTGTTCTGCATATAGAATCATATGCACTTTGGAAATCAATAAAAACTGATAAATTATCTTCTTTTCTATTGAAGGAGTCTTTGATTTCTTGACTGAGAAGTAAGACTTGTTCATTCGTAGAGTGGAACTCTCTGAATCCAGCTTGACATGGGTATATTAAATTTTGTGATTCTAGAAACCAATTTAACCTGTTTGCCACCATTCTTTCCATCACTTTTGCTATTATGCTAGTAAGAGCTATTGGTCTATAATTTTTTATTTCTGATGCTGTTTTGTCTTTCTTCAAGAGTGGGACAATTATTGCTTTTTGCCATTCAGCAGGTTCAGTGGTTTTCCAGGATAGATTGTAGAGGTTCAGTAGTTGTTGTTTTGCTGTTTTTCCAAGGTTTTTTTTATGAACTCTGGATGTATGTGATCTGGTCCAGGAGACGTTTTGTTTTTTAGATTATTTATTGCAAAGTTCTGTTCTTGCATATTAAAATTTTGAAAAAAGATATTACACTGAGTGTTAGGATCACATTCTCTTTCTTGTTTCAAATCTTTCTCAAATTCCTTACGTTCCTTTTTATTATTTCTTCTTACTTTATGTGAATTAGCATAATATTTATTGAATGTTTCGGCTATGACTGCATCATTTACGTACTAATATTTTATTGTTGTGTATGATAGGTGTGCTGTTGTTTTCTTTCCTGTCCTTGACATTTTTTATGAACTTATGAGCTTTCAAAAGTTCGATCTCCATTTAAACGCATAACACATGGAGTACCACAGGGTTCAAAGTTGGGACCATACTTATTCATCCTGTATATAAATAGTCTGCTTAAAAAAATACACAAAGCAGGAGGCCTAGCTATAGGATATGCTCACGACACTATCATAGTTGTAACTGCCAACACTACAGTTGATTTGCAGATCAAAGCAAATAAAATATTAAAAATCATAGATACACATTTTGCAGAATTGAGGATGGCACTAAATATAAACAAAACACAATGGATGCAAATTAGTATAAGCAATAAAACACGATCAAATTTACCTTGGCAATACAAGATAAATAAATCAAACAGATAAATCAAACTAACTTTTTGTGATTAACTATTGATAATAATTTAAAATGGAATAAACATATAGAAAAGAGTTCAAAGAAAATAAATAGTGGTATTTACATATTAAAACAGGTAGTACAAATTATGGCAGTGGATAGTGTAATACAGGTATATTATGCTTTTGTACATTCGCATCTGAAATACGGGCTGATACTATGGGGATCTGCAAATATGAAACAATTACTGAAAATATTCAGACTACAGAAAAGAGCAATAAGGGTAATAAAAAAAATGCAGACTAAAATCTCATGTAGAGGGGCTTTCAAAGAATTGAATTTATTAACACTACCTTGCTTGTACATTTATGAATGTCTCAAGCATGTAATAAAGGCACATAAAGACGATAAAAACATGAATGTACACAATCATAACACTAGAACTAGGCAAAACTATTTTAGAAGTAGATTAAGAGGTTCCTTTGGAAAGAAATGTATTGAGAGTAATGCAAAGGATTTATATAATCACTTAATTGGTGAAATTAAGGAAATAAAGAATGAGGTGAAAATGAGAATGGAAATAAAGTCCTATCTCATCAAAAATGTATTTTATTCTGTAGAAGAGTATAAGGCAGGAAGAAATGTACGCTGTTAGTTTACCTCTCCTTTAAGAGTAGCTCTGAAGTTAAAATCTGATAGTTGTGTATACATAACCAAAATTGTAATTTTGTATTGTATACCTCATGAAACAAATCTTAAAAGTGTAAAACTTATAATTAAAATTGTAAATGTATTCACTTGTCTTATGTACAAAATCTTCAAATTGTAAAATTTATGTTTTTTTATCTGACGAACCTTGTAAATTTTATTACATTGGTGAATAAACTGATACTGATACTGAATAACAGACAAAGATGTGTATATACATTTTAAAAAGTTCTATAGAAAATGCATAAAAATAATCCAAAAGGGAGTATTATAATAATGTAATTAGTAACTCGGTTAATATCTCAAAAACAACTTGGAATGTGGTAAATAATGAACTTGGCAAAAACAAAAACAAATCACATAACATACAGATAAAAACAGCACACAAGATAACTAAAGATCCCAATGTAATAAGTAACATGTTCAATGATAGCTTTATAAACAACATAAATAAACTAGTTGAAACTAACTTAAACACAATACCAGTTAACCACTGCAAAGTTGTCAGTAATTCAGTATATATTCCTGAAATAAGTAAAGAAGAGGTATTAAAAATTATAAATAAACTAAAAACTAAAAAATCATATGGTAAAGTTGGGATCTCTACCATGTTACTTAAAAAATGTGCACCCTACATGCTTGAACCATTAGTAGAATTGATAAATACATCAATCAGTTCTTTTAAAAAAGGTAAATCCACACAAGATGCAATAGTAGAAATAATAGAACATCTGATACACTGCTTAGAAAAAAATTCATCAAAATAGCTGTATATTTTTAGATTTGAGTAAAGGGTTTGACTGCGTTAATCATGAAACACTATTAAATAAAATGCAACTCAAAACTAATTAAAACATATTTAACTGCTAGGCCATAACAAGTTAAAATAAGTCATATTCAGGGACAGCAAATAAAAGAATACATTTCAAATATGCGAACAGTAAAATAAACAAGTGGTACAATATTTAAAATCAAATAATTTATGCATAAATATACAAAAAACAGCATATAAGCATACAGACAGCATAGAGCAAACACAATATCATGCTTGATATAAAAATAGAAAATCAAGTTATTAAAAGATTGGAATGGACCAATTTTCTAGGGGTAGTGTTAGACAAAAATTTAAGCTGGGAAAAACACATTAGTCAAATCTGTAACAAAATTTCCTCTAGCATGTTCATTCTAAAACACATGGCAAAACTCGTCGATGCAGACGTCCTAAGAAAAATTTATTATGGGTTAATATACCCACATCTTGCTTACAGTATCACAGTATGGGGACAAAGTGCAACAGTACACACAAAAAGACTATTTGTATTACAAAAAACAGCTATAAGAATAATTTTAAGATTAAATAGACAGGAATTGTGTAGAGAATACTTTAACAGAACATTTTGACATTATATTCATTGTACATAGTTGAGATAATTTTGCTAGCAAAAAGAACAGAAAACAGCAGTAAAATAAACAACCAGATTCATGAATACACAGATTTTCACATAAATTTCCATAGGCTAGAAATTTACAAAGCCAAACCATCAGTAGCTGCATGTTTGCTATATAACAAACTACCACAAAATATAAAAGAAATAAAATGTATAAACAAATTTAAAGTAGAATTAAAAAAGTATTGCATAGATGGGAATTTTTACTCAGTAGAAGAATTTCTAAATAGAGTATAAGCCATAGCTGTAAGATTATAAATACATATTAGTTGTATATGTATATAGTAAGTATAGATGTATATAAATAACTATCTTAATAAAAGTTCTTTGTAGGTAATTATGTATAACCATATGTATTCTGACGCTGTGAAGTACATTGTAATTTCTACAGCTGATAACAATAAACGTATAGTAAACATACATCCAGAGTTTTTAAAAAAACTTGGAAAAACAATAAAACAACAACTACTAAAACTCTACAATCTACCCTGGAAAAGCACTGTACCTGCCAAATGGCAAAAAGCAATAAGTGTCCCACTCTTGAAGAAAGATAAAACAGTACCAGAAATAAAAAAGTTATAGACCAATAGCTCTCACTAGCAAAAAAAGTGATAGAAAGAATGGTGCCAACTACGTTAAATTGGTTTCTAGAATCACAAAATTTAATATCCCCATGTCAACCCAGATTCAGAGAGCTCATTCTCCAAATGAACAAGTCTTAATTCTCAGTCAAGAACTCAAAGACTTCTTCAATAGAAAAGAAGATAATGTATCAGCTTTTGATTTCCAAAGTCCACATGATTTTACATGCAGAACAAAACTACTAAAGAAAGTAAAAAATATAGGATACAAGGCCCAATGTTTTCATGGCTATGTCATTTCCTAACTCAACGCTTTATTGCTACCAGATATGAAAGGAATATAACAAAATATAAACAAGTACACCATGTTCTTACTTTAGAATCTTGTTGCTTCACTGTTAATAGCTTCAATTTCCTTAATTAAGTACACCATGGCTTACCACATGGTGCAGTGCTCAGAACAATGATTTTTAATATATTTCTTAACGATCTGCCACAAGAAATACAAGAATCAGATGTGACTTAGTAATGTGGACTTCAAAGTCAAAAACCAAAAGAACAGAACTAGAAAAAACTATGCAACAATCAACCAACCTACAAAAGTGGACCAAAGAAAATTTAATGACTGTTAATACAAGAAAATCAAACTGCCAAATCTTTTCACTAAGGAAAAAACCTTTAAAAATAAAACTAAATTTTAAGGGTCAACTGTTCCCAGAAACAAAGGAAGCAAAATATTTGGGAGTTATATTTGATACCAAACTTACACGGACCAAACAAATAGAAAATGTAATACAAAGAGTAGAAAAGCGCCTTTCACTATTAAAACGTCTAACAGGAATGAAGTGGGGATGTTCCAGAGCAACTCTTAACATGACATACAATGTATATATGTTGTTGTTAGCTAATGCTGGATTTCTGACAATGAAGTCATTAATCCTCTTGCTCTACAATATTTTTCACTCATAGAGCAATAGCAGTATAGTAACTGCTTTTAAGAGAGCACCATATTTTTATGTTTTGGCGGTCACATCACTCTCTCACAACCCCCAGAATTTCTGGAGGACCACACCTGTCGTTGGTTTACGGGTCTCACCGACCTGACCGGGAGAATTATCAAAATAAATTCACCGACCATATCCTCTGATTACCAATCAGAGGACGCATTACATGACAGGTCAGCATGTCAAGGGTTAATAATTTATAGAGAAATTAGAGAAATGGAGAGATTGGAAAAATAAAGACTCCCTAGCCCTCGGGAACCCTAATAGCATCAGGGTGGGAAGAGAACAAGAGATGACCACGGTAAGGTCGATAGAAAAGTTACAGTGAGAAGCAAAACACCAGTAAGTGGAAGTAATGTTCTGCTCAGCTTGGGTACCTTGTGGTCGCCATTCACATATCCCCTAGACGGAGACCCCTGAGTAAGATTAAGAAATGTGGGCAATGGCATTTTAACTTTCAACCAAAAAATAAAGAAAAAGACCTAAACAATGTTGTGACTGGAGATGAAGCTTTTTTATTGAAATGTTGTTTGTAGGGTTAAGCCTGTCACTAAGGCTAACCTAAAGATGACGCAAATTAGGCCACAAACTTTGAAAAGAGAAGCACTTCTGCCAAAGTATGTGCTGTGCCAAAATAACTCAAAATATTTGCAGAAGAATGGAGCAACAGCTGGTTTAATTTTATTCTGCTTCAGAAAATCAAGAGGATCTAGGGCTTCAGATTGAAGAAAATGAAGACAACATAGTTCAAGAGGAAGAAATAGGAAACAAATAGAGTAAAACCTGCCTAAAACGGAACACGATTGTTCCAATGTATATATAAAACCATTCTTTACTTACTGCAGCGAAGTTCTTGTAACAGCAAACACAAAAAAAAATTCAAATCTTTCAAAACAAAGTCTGAGACTAATTACAGGTGCTATCAAAACCACACCAATACCAGCTATGGAAATACTAACCAACCAATACCCAATTGAATATGAAATAGAAAAGACAGCTCTTATTCAACACGAAAAGTTGATCAGACTCCCATTCAATACTGGAACAAGAGAAATTTTACACATACACTAAAGACTCAGGAGGGCTTTTTTTCCAAAATTCAAGACATCAAGAAGAATGTAGACCTTCCTATTTCAAAGGAAAACTTCATATATAAAGTCAATCCGACACAAACATTACACATCATATATTACCATATTTTATCGCGTAATTCTACTTCTTTTTTTCTCAAAAAATTTGCTTGAAAACACTGGGGAGAGAATTATCTTCTAGGAATTCAGAAAGGAAGGGAAATCGTGTAGTATTATGTAAAAGTTATATAGGTATATAGTAATTTGTGAATGAACTGGATACATACCACGGTTTCATTGGGCCTATAATGTATTGTTTCATTGTTTCTTTTCTCTGACTACTCTGCTGTCTCACTTTCGTCACTATCATCACTATTTTTGTTTATATCTGGTTCAGATCACACATCTTCATTTTCACTATTCCATAACATGTCGTCAGAACCATTAATGGCAGAAGAAATACCAGTTTTTTTTTTAAACTCTTCTTAACAATATGACGACTTGTAACAAACTGACTTAGAAACACGTCTGCAACTTCACATTTTAACTTTACGATACGTTGTGACAATGGCAATATGAGTATTTTTGTGGCAAGCACTGCGTCCATTGCTGACCGTGACAGGTACCGCTGGGTCGATTGTTATCCATTATCAAGTCATTTGAAGGCCGCTCCGATAGGAATGAACCAGTAGAGGGAAGTATGCGATGTTTTATAGGTAAATAATTTTTAGTGATGAAAAATCATAGGGGAGGGAAATATGCGAGGGTGGCCTTATGCAATAAAATACGGTATTTACACCTGATGGAAGATGTTAAGAAAAGTGGTACTCCAACCAGTGTTCTAAAGTTATTGGCATTAGAGACAATTTGTACTAGATTTCCGGAACATGAACGGTTCCATATATATACTGATGGATCATTGATATCAAACCAAGATGGAGCAGGTGCTGGAGTCACATGTCACCTCTTTTCCTATTACAAATCTTTAAGTTATGGAACTACTAACTTTGATGGAGAAATTGAAGCAATTCGAATGGCCCTACAAAATCTTTTGTACAGAATTTCACATTTTCAGCAAGCAGTTATTCTCTCAGATTCCAGGGCAGCAATTATAGCAATTACTTCCAAGTTGTCACCAAGAAACCAAACAATTATAGAATGTTGGAAACTCCTTACCCATCTAACAGCACTTCAAAAACACCTAGTCTTCCAATGGATACCAGCTCACTGTGGACTGAGTGGTAATGAGAAAGCTGATTTTCTTGCAAAGAAGGGTACCAGTGGTGTACAAAAATCTATAGTTAATCTACCATTTTATGCAGCTAAAAGATTAGTCAACTCTGAATTCAAAAAAATTATTGATAAATATTACTATGAAAAATCAAAAAATAAAAGATGGGAACTACCAAACATTCAAACAGTAATTCCTGAGTATCCTCGAAAAACAACAGTTGCAAGCTTCAAGTTGATTACAGGACGTGATTGTCTGGCAAAACATTTATACAGAATTGGGATATATTCTTCATCACTCTGTCCTCTAGGTGATCTGCAAGAGGAAATGGACCGAGACCACCTTTAAATATGCCCGGCCACTTCCAGCGCCCCATCCATCAGTGAAAAATATTGGAGAGCAAGAGGATTAATGACTTCATTGTCAGAATATCCAGCATTAGGAAACAACATGTAGTCTGTAATTTCTGGTGATGACATACCACTTGATTTGAGCCAGTTTTGATCAATGGTGGGAGTTATTTCAGTGGTATACTGGGGAATAGTGATTTGACATTAAACGAGACAAGGGTGTCTTTTACATGTTTTATCAGTCCATAACTATTTTTGATGCCCAGGTTGTCAAATTTAGGGAATGAGTTGAATTTGTTGGTTAGCCATTTTCCAGTTTGTAAGTTGGTGAGTCTGTGCTGCTAACCATAGGTCTCATTGTTATGCTTGATCTGTGTATTTTGGGTAAGCCATAGAGTCTGGTTAAGGCTGGGTTATCTGGTTTAACTAAATATTTGTGTGGTCAGTCAGCTCAAGAAACCTCTAGGCAGTGGCTGCAGACCTTATTGTTTGTTTACTATCCTTCACTGTATATAGATAAGGTACCTATGTTGTTACTATTCTGAATCTATTTCCAATTTCAGGCAACAGTAAGTGAGAAAATTTCAAGTCAGGATTTCAAGGATTATGTCTTCTTGGCTTTAAACTCTGCACTTGAAGATTTTAAAGCTAAATCAGAACTAACAGTAAGTTTGACTTTCCATTCTAACAAATTACATCAAGTTGTATAATATGAGTATTATTGATACAATAATAATAAAAAATCTGATGTGTTACATTCATATGACTTTCTCTACTCTTCTGCTAATTATTCTAACAAAATCTCATTGTTCTAGTTCTTGTTAATATAAATAAAGTTTCCTTAGACATTTACACTTTTGTTAATGTTACAAGAATGATACAGTAGCCAAAAGTGAGTCTAACTTTCATAAAGTGGTTCATTTTGTGATGGTCATGAAATTTGTATTTGTTCCATCTATGTCCTGCCTTTAACCGCAATGGTCATATTGGTGCCCTTTTACTTTGGAACATATTAACTATCGGCAACATTGTTAACTCATATCCAATGGTCTTGGGTTCAATGAACATACAAAGCATGATCAAATATATATTGCAATTTGTTGAATGCTCTTTAATTAATATACTTCAAAACAAACACAACATAATTTTTGTGCATTGCTTTCACTACTACCTACATATTAGCAATTTTTTCATTCCTTCTTCATAATAGTTTGTTGGAGAGATTCTCAGCCTATTGCACATGAAGTGCTGGATGTGTTGAACATTGGGTATTCAATTTCGAAAGAAAGGGAATTTGGAAAGAAAACATACTTGCAGAGAGACTTTAAAAAACTATGGAACTCTTTCTGTCCCATGCATGCACACATATATACAGGGTGCTCAAAAGGTTACTGAAAAGCTTAAGGAACAGAAAGAGCAGACAAAATAGAGTAACTTACAACTAGGAAACCATGTTCCCAAACATGATCCTGAGTAAGTACCAATGATATTCTGTTCAGCCGTAATACACTTTATTATGTACAGGGTTCAGTATAATAGGTTACAAAAGATGTTCAAACACACCATCACCACAATGAATACAGGCATTGCACCATCGAATAAAGCCTTAGCGCATTCGCTCTATTATCCCAGGCATGTGCAAAAGTTTGCCAGATGCCACAACTATTCCAGCTACAAGTGTTTCTGGATCATCCATTGGTGTCTGATACACCATAGATTTGATATGCCTCCAAAAGAAATAATAAAGTGGTGTTAAGTCTGGGGAACAGGGTGGCCATATAAGTGGTCCTCCTTTTCCGATCCAATGTTCAGGATATTTATGATCGAGGAAGTGCCACATGTTGATATCAAAATGTGGTGGCACTCCATCCAGTTTCATCCTTGCTTGCTGGCATACAGCAAGTGGTACATTTTCTAACAGCTCCGTAAGAACTTGTTCCAAGAAGATCAGGTATCTTGGCCTATTCAAATGTTGTATTACAACTTAACAGTATTATCATTTCTACTGACTCAGGATACTGTTTGGGAACATGGGTTCCTAGTCGAAAGTTACTCTATTCTGTCTACTCTTTCTGTTTCATAAGTTTTTCAGTAACCTTTTGAAACATCCATATATATGTACAGGCTTTCGAACCGATTCTTCACCGCTGTACAGCCTTTTGCCTATGCAAGTTTGAAGCTGCCGCGGCCGGGTTTGCCGCTACTAACAAGCTGCACGTAAAACATGTATAAAAATCTTACCTTATAGAAAATGCTGGAAAGGTCATGAACGATGGTTTAATCGATCCACAGCTTCCGTTCTTTTCAGATGAGGCGTGGTTTCATCTAAAGCGTCGCGTGAACACTCATAACAGTCGGTATTGGGCATCTCAAAATTAACATCGCAGTCAAGAAATCCCTCATTATGATCAGAGAGTTGGAGTTTGGTGTGTTGTTAGTGCTACACGCATAATTGGTCCAATATTTTACGACCAGACTAAATAAAGAGAGGTGCCAAAATGACATTTTGATCCCATTTTTTCTTGAACTGACAGAAGAAGAGAAATCACATGGGTGGTTTCAACAAGATTCTGCTACTGCCCA